>JAPYZA010000649.1:0-26667 GCA_030522685.1 Eupelmus azureus | reverse complement strand
TGCCTTCTAGTGGGTGATGTAGCCTAATGCTGCTGTTATACTAAATACTACCTCAAGGAAGAAAAACAGACGCCGTCTACCTAATGTTGATCTTGATACCTATGCGGCGAAAAACTTGCTTCTTGCGTTTCTTTACGTGACCAAAGATTGTTTGTATTGTTTAAAAATAGGATATTTTATATTTGTAAGTACTTACATAAAAAGCGTACTTTCTACATTACTTTTTACAAAATCAATTTTTTTTAATTATTTGATTTTTTAATTTTTGCTTTAGAATTATATGATAGACATATTTAATAAATAATACATCTGTAAGATTAATTGTGTTTTTTTCAATAATTAATGTAGATACTTGATATGTATATGGCTATATAACCTAAAATAAGTAAGAAACTAATAGAAATGAATTTTTTATGGTAGATTTAATCCAAAGATGCAAAGGGAAGAAAAGCAATTAGATTCTGCGTTGGAAGCTATAATCATGAGAGTGAATGACTTAAAATCAGCAATAGCTGGAATGATATTCAAAGTCGAGCATGAATATGAAACATTAAATTGGCCTAATTTTCTTGATAATTTTGCTCTCATATCTGGCCATGTAAGAAAGCAATTTTTTCATGATATCTTGATAAAATATTATATTTTTAAAAAATTGCAATTCTATTAATCTAAAAACTTTTCGATATATTTCAGCTTACAAGTCTCTATAAGATTCTTAGTCATGAGAAAGCACCTAATTTACGTAATTTAACAGTACTTCCTTTACATTTAAGTCCAGAAAAGGATGAGGAATTACTCAGAACGACTGAAGGTAGAATATCAACATTTGCACATGATTTAGTACCTGATTATCTTAGAACTAAACCAGATCCATCAGTCGAACAAAAAATGTTGTCATATGAAGCAAAAGTTGCGAATATGACTTATGATGCATCCCATGTAAGTAATAAAATGTTTATAATGATAATGACATGACATTAAATAATAATTATTGTATAAAAAAAATCATTAAGTACAATATTTAGTTATTAAAAGTATCATAAACTTGTTTAAAGATTGAGAATGTTACCTATATATAAATATTTTTTTTATACAATTATCTAAATTAATTACAGATGTATCATAATTATTATATAATATATATAAATAAAAGTATGTAATCTAAATGAATTTTTTTCTGTTGATATGCTAACTAAACATCAACTAGGACTACAATGTAAGCTCCTAATTCACAGTTAGCAATAATTGTTTTCATCTGTTCCATTCGCTTTTATGCAGTATTAAGTGCTCTAAAATTTTAAGTTGCCCTTTATTTTATGTGTTAGCTTACTATTGTTACAGAAATTAATTTAGCGATTGGAACAAATAAATTAATAGTAAATTCATTATTATTAATTCAATGGTTCATTGCTTTCAGAAACAGGTGGCACAGTATAATAAAGTAATAAATCATGTTTGGGATATTGCTAGTAAAGCTCGAGAAGAGTGGGAAAGTGAAACTGGTTCTAGGATTACTCAAGCTCAAACAAGTAGTGATACAGATACGAAATTACTTGTATACGCAGTTGGAAGTGGAACTGGTTTGAAGGTAATATATAAAATAAGATGGTTAAAATTTTTATATATTTATTAACTTTATAAAGTTACTTTTTACAAATATATATAAAAACTTTTAATGTACAAAAACAGCTTTACTTATATAACATATTGAGGGCAGTATAACAAATATATATATATATATATATATAGTCATAAATTGTTATTATGATTTTCCATTTTATTATGGTTTATAAAAATATATTTATGGAACATATTTATAAAACTGATTTTTTTGTTGTTTAGGATACTATTAAAAAAATAAAATAATTAAATTTCCTTTAATAGTTTAGAGTCTCATTAATTTTAAAAAAGATCATAAAAAGCAGTTTTTATGTGAACCATTACTAGCTAAAAGTATATTTTTGTTTGTAAAAAAATTATAAATTATTATATTTTATAAATTATTCATTTTTAGTCTGATACTGTTCCAATGGTTCAGCCTGGAATGAATCCAGTTGGTGGAAGTATGATGGTTGGAAGACCAGGAGGACAAACACAAACTCCTGGTCAAGGACCTATGGGTAAGCAATTTAGAATGACTACAAATTTTTTGAAAGAGTACAAAACTTAAATTACAATTTCATTTTCAGTTGGACAAATAGGCAAAGCTCCAAGTGCTATTAAAACAAATATTAAGGCTGCATCACAAATTCATCCTTATGGTCGATAGTAAAATAATTTAAACATAATTTTTTTTATACTTGTTTAAGTAGTTGTACATATTGACATATTAAAATAAATATTAATTTTATTTATATTATTACTATTGTCATTTAGAAAATATCAGCTTTCCTTTCTTTTTTTTGATATGATTGCATGACTTCTAGGAGATAACGATCTATCCATGATTGGGATAATGTTTGCTTCAGAGTTCTGTTCTTCCAAAAAACATAATCTGTCAATTAATACTAGAGATTCAACTGCATTTTGCAAAAGTAATTGCAATGCAGTATACAATTCTATATCTTTCTGTTTTTCTGAATAACTTTTCCATAAATTTATTATTTCAGTTTTAACCGTATCATCCCAAGGAATTATACATAAATCTAGTTTTTCATTATGAGTGATCTTTTTTTTGTATACATATCTATGCATACAATCTTCTAAGTAATTCTCAAAACTAGAGCACTGAGATTTTCTGGTTCCTTTTCGAACAAGCTTTTCTAAATAAAAATCATCTTAAAATACAACTTAAATTAATTAAGACAAATAATTAATGTTTTTAAAAAAATCAAATGTGTTAATACATACTTTTAGCTGCATATATTTCTAAAATAGCCCTTGCAAGAACATAAAAAGAATGATCATTGTGAGCTTCTTCAAGCATTGAAAGCCATCTATCTGATGTTTCTTGACAAGCTAATCTCATAAATGGCCTTCTGAGAAATTTGCCAATATCCATATTTTCAACAGCAATAGTATGTTTTAATGATGCTGATAATGGAAAATAATTAAAATACTCTTTTTCATCATTTTCTTGAATTTTCTCCTTAGCTTCTACAAGAGTTAATTTATGATAACAGCATGATACTAAAATAAGCAACTGAGCCATTTTCATTTCTAAGTATATCTTAGACATATATACACTAAGATCACCACATGCATGTAGTCCTATTAAACAAATATTTTCAATCTCTCCAAATTCTTCTTGGACAATTGATTCTAGATTATTTGAAGAATCTATATTTATAGTATTACATACATACTTCACAGATTGTAATGAATCTGGGAAAAGAGTTGTTTGTCTATGTTTAGCAGTCTTAACATTTTGAGAATTAGATTCTAGTCCTAGCACTTTATAGCCAAACAAATAGTTTAATAATTGACAAATGTAACCCTGTGAGAAGATAATTTTTTTTATTATTTTATTGTTTATTAATGATACGAAAAATTTTCAATTTACATTAATATATTTACCAAGCCTGCTCCAAGATCAACAATTAAAGAAATGTTTTGCAACAGACATTGTTCATGGACTACTTTTGCTAAATAAAATATTTCATGTTGTTTCTTAACACTCAATTTCTTCATAAATGATTGGGGTAATTGTATTGAGGATAAATAGCTGGTTAATATTGGTAGTTTATTAAAATTACGACAGTTTTCAATAAATTTGATTAAAGATGTTGGCCAA
Source organism: Eupelmus azureus (assembly GCA_030522685.1). Taxonomy (NCBI): domain Eukaryota; kingdom Metazoa; phylum Arthropoda; class Insecta; order Hymenoptera; family Eupelmidae; genus Eupelmus; species Eupelmus azureus. The sequence continues at coordinate 22,934 of JAPYZA010000649.1, read as the reverse complement.
TGTGACTATAAAAATAAAATAAAAATTATTACAAATTCAAAAATTTTAATATAGAAATTAACAAAAATATAACTCTAACGTACATATTTTATTGCTTTTACTACAAAATTATTTAATTCAGAGGTATTAAATTTTTTCAAAACCTCCAACCAATCTTCAGGGAATGCATCTAAGCATTCTGGGAATAAAATTTTGGTCACTGGCATATTGTAAAGCCATTGAGCTTCTTTAAAAAATAGAAGTACTTCTTTGAAGTATTGAAGTTGCTTTTTATCATCACACATTCTGTAATCATTAAAAATGCGCTCTTAATAATTAAAGTTAATATTTTAATTACATGCAATTTCAATATACTTTAATATTAATACTTTTAATTAATTTTTTTAAAGTATAAAAATAATTATTTAAGCATTTTTAAAAAATATTTGTTTATTAAACAAAAATAATCATAATTTACAATAGGGGTTGTTTACAGTTATTTATACAATATAAACATTACAAATTCATCAATAATTTAAGATAATTAGGAAAACTTTCATTAAATTGCTTGGGCTTGGCCTTCTTCTTCTTGATCTAATACTACCCAATTTTCAGAATGCCTTCCTTTCAAATCTGGATTTTGAGGACCAATAAGTGCTCTTCCAACTTTAATGCCTTTAGCATTCGGACTTAAATACTTTTCAGCAACATTCAAAATTTGCTCTTTTGTCACAGCCTTTATTTCTTGTCGGTGTTGTTGAATATCATCATCGGTTAATCCATGTGTGAACTTTGTCAGGCCACGGTTACCTGGTGCTATTGGTGCATCAATTCTTTGGAACAGTCCTAATTTAGCTTCCACTATTTCATTTTCAGGTAAATTATATTTTGACAAAAAGTCCCAAGAGCCATCAAATATATCTAATGTGCGAGTAGAATTAGGATCTCTATATGAATAAAACAAGAAATTTCCATCTGATGTCATTGTAGAACCTCCACCATAAGCACCACCTTTTTCTCTTATTTCAGGATGTAAGTAAGATGAAGTAATTATTTTTGTAAGTACTTGGAGAGGTGCATGTTCAGGATGACGATATGGAACAGTCAATATTGCTTTTGATGCATAATTTACTGCATACGGAAGAACATGGTGTATAGCATTATTTTTTGATTCAGGGATGTTACCTTCAGTTAAAATAACTCCTTTTTGTTTAACTGGGCCTTTCAAAGAATTATAGAATGTTTCCATGCCTTTTAAAATACTATCTTTAGAATCATTTGTTAAATTAATTGCAGACCGTAAATGTGACTTATTTAGAACTTTATCTCCAATTTGTTGAATTTGTTCAAGTACTGATGACATGTCTTTCATTTGAGCAATAAGTTTCATTTGATTAATGAATTCCATTCCTGATAGATTTTCTTTTAGCTTTGAAATAGGTGATACTAAACTACCAGCTGACCTCATGACATACAAATGACCTGATTGAGTGATACCATTAGTTAAATCTGCTGCAGTTATTTTAACCAAAGTTTGAAACCTTTGCAGGTCTGTCATTTTGACTTTATTAAATAATTCTTCCCATAGTTTCCACATTTCTCCAGCATTATGATCAAGACAATAAGAGCTTACTGTGATTCCTTCTTCATACTTAGTCAAACTGTCCTTATTTTCAACTATGTGATTTGAAAAGCGTAATCCTCCAGTTTTCAATTGCATTATTTTATCCCAATCTCTGTAATCATAATTTTCAGTACCCATTTTAGTAACCACATCATTGAAAATTGGTAACAAACTCTTCAAGTCATCTGAAAGTTCTTGTGTATTTAAAATACCATGATAATAACATACTCCATTTGTTGGTTGTATTGCTAACTGTACTGGTACATCAGATATGTACAAGTCTGATAAATCATATCTGTCAACATCTTTCTTAAGATCTTCAATTTTTAAACTTGGTAAAATACCTACATCCTCCTCTTTTTGTTGTTCAGCTAGTAAAATTTTTCCTTTCTCATAAATTCCATCTAGCTGTGAAGGTGTAAAACTTTTTAACTTTGATTCTAATAATTCATTTTCAGCTGCCACCAGCTGAGCTTCATAGTCTTGACTAGGGGACATGGTTAAAGTGAGTTGGTGATTATTTTCAAGTAAATATTTTTGAACTAATGACTTCAAGTAATTTGGGTCATTCTGTATTGTTTCTTTGAATTTTTCTATTGCTTCATTGATTTTCATTGAATTAATAATATCACCATCATGGTTCCATAATGGAGATAAATTAAATAACAAATTAAGTCCAAAATTAGAAGTTTGATGTTTCATTTGCAGTTCAATACCATGCAAAACTGCATCAATATGTTCTTTGTTAAATCCATCTTCTATAACTTTAGTAACAGTTTCCTTGTAAATTTGTTCTACTTTCTCAAAATCTTGTTCTTGAACTCCTTGTAAACTTACTGCAAATATAGTATCCTTACATTGTGATTCATATCCTGTCATAGGACCAAAACCAGTACCAATATTGGTATCCACCAAACTCTTGTAAAAGGCAGAATTTGGTCCATCTAACAATAACTGTGATAAAATATAAACATTGAATGTCTCTTGATTATCATTAATGTCATTACAGAGACTAGCTATTGCTATTGAATTTTGTCTGTTTTGATCAGCTATCAAAGGATCAGGTCTACATAAAACGTGTTCCTTTTTTGGTGCACTCCAACGTAATTCAGATGGTACTTTTGTATTGGATGTATCAATTTTATCCGATAAAAATAAGTATTTGTCATTGACAAATTTCAAGTGATCTCTTAATGGGAAATTTCCATAGGAGTAAAAACGAGCATTAGATGGATGATAATGAGTAGCATGAAAATTAACCAAGTCTTCATACTTCAACTTAGGAATCTCCAAAGGGTCGCCTCCTGATATCACACCATAAGTATGACCTGGTAGAATTTTGTTTAACAACTTTGTAACAAATATATTTTGATTATTATTAAATACTCCCTTCATTTCATTGAAAACAACACCTTTAAGAATAATAGGAGTATTTTTATCATTTGGATCAGTATGCTCCAATCTCCAACCCTCTTGACAAAAATCTAATTCACGAAGTTTGGGTTTGAATACACTGTCTAAATAAACTGATTGCAAATTTTGATAATCTTGAAAATTTTGTGTTGAAAATGGATACATAGTATAATCAGGTGCAGTAAATGCATTCATAAATGTTGCTAAAGATCTCCTTAACATTTTAAAAAATGGATCTCTACATGGAAATCTTTCGCTTCCACAAAGAGTTATATGTTCCAGTATATGTGGTAACCCTGTTGAGTCTTTTGGTGTTGTCCTAAATCCAATAGCAAATACATTGTTGCTGTCATCTCTACTTAGATGCAAATATTCTGCTCCGGTACCCAAATGTGTTAATTTTATTGCAGTGAGATACATCTCTTTAATTGGAGTAATTTGATCAACAATAAAGCCTTCAAGAACTTGTCCTTCCTTAAAATTAACTGCATTAACACTTTTTGCATCATTTTCTTTTAAAGAAGTTTGAACATTCAGTCTACTACTACAGCTGCTGAATTGGGATCGATTGAGTAATCCTATACTCTTCAGCCAAGTATTTCTTGTAAGTATGGGACGATACATTTTGGCTTCTATTTCTTACCTGAAACAGATGAGAGATAAGTATATTATTTCACAATATAGAACATTATTGCAAGATAATTAAGTATTTTGAGAATTTTTCAAATACTAAAAAATAAAAAAATGTATTGTTACATCACTTACCAATATTAATTTATAATTATCATCATATTTAAACACTCGATTAAAGTCTGTCTAGAAGATCAACACGTTAGACGGAAATTGCCGGTTTGCTCAACAAAAATGATGAAATAATACGAAATATTCACGATTTTTGCAGATGTCATTCAAGGGTTAAAATTCCACTAATTTAACATTTTTCGACACGATTCCCACATTTCTTCATTTTTGCAATCGTTAAGTGCCGATTTTCTAGACAGAATGAAAAATTTTTAATAACTATAAGGGCTGTTTATTAACCCGCATTTCACGATATAGTCAATTATTTTTAGTAAACGAACCTCAAATTATTAAATTTTCATAATTTGCCGCGAACGGAATCCAAATTCACAATAAATCGAGTAAAGCGAAATCCAATCATTCACTCAACTCCAAAAATCATCGCTTTTACAAAAATCCGATTTCACAAATCGATCACCCATATCATCTTTGAGGTTAACCCGAATCAACAGTAAAAACAAAACAGTTTCCACTGACAATAACCTCAGCCCAAAAAAACCCTCATAATATTACCTTCAATCAGAAGCTCAAAAATCAAACGACGCCTCGAAACAGCTCTGACAGCAGCATGAAACGGCCCTCGCGAAGAAACGAAATCCGCCGAAAATGTAGGTAAATCTCAGGATCCTCATGCACGCATGGCTGTCAACGCGAGTCGCAGCTGTGGAAGGGCTCACGCGTTACTTATATCAGCCGCTCGGCGGGAGCAGAAAGAAAAGAAGGTAAACGCGGCTCGCTCGGTCAATATCGCAGCGACCAATGGGATCGCCTGTTACGTTAGCTTCGGCACTTGTATGCGATTCGAATATTACAAGTAACTGAACTGTTGATCGCGTGAGTATATATCTTTGATGCAGTTTGGAAATTGCAAGTTTTTATTTTAGTTTCGTGCGTAGGTCAGTGGAGATGCAGACGATTTGTCGGCTGCTTTTATGGAGTGCCCAGCGAGAGCTGAATATTATTCGTTATTATAAGTGTAAGTAATTGTCATTCGATTATAGAAAATTGACTACATAAATAAACTTAATAGAACGATAAAAGATGAATGAAACGTTGTATAATACATTATTGCAGACGAGTCGATTACAACCCATCCCGTTCGAAACAACCAATAGCCAGCTCAACAGCAACAGCGAGCCTCCTCAATCAACTCTCCCAGCAATCACACATCCTCATCACAAATCCATCCTCGACTTTTCAAAAAGCCCTCTCATCCAACCCTCCCAAGGCGCGCGCGCCGCTCCGAGCACCCACACACACATACGAAAAGTGTCAAAAATTGATCGGCGATGTAGCGGCGCGAGTCTTGATATACATACACACATCATCATCAGCGCGCAGGCATGTAGCTCTCTGGCCGCGCGAGAGAAAAAAGAGCGAGAAGTCGAAGCGCGAGACAAAGACAGAGCGAGACTGGCGCGCGCGCGCGCGCTCGACTACTGGCTGTGCGCGCAAGTGGTGGAAGAGCTGCCTCCAAGACCGGGACGCGGCTTACCCTTTTTTGAAAGAGAGCCTGCTCCGTTCCGCTCCCGAGGAGGCCTCGAGCCTGCGGATCTAAACAGGCAAGCACCGAGGAGGCTCCAGATCCCGAGCCGGCGCCATTGGCTGCTGCTCCGCGGCGGCGACCGCGCGCGCACCGTAGGAAAAAAAACTGGATACGTACCCTCCCGCGCGGGCGCGCGAGAGGGGAAAAAGAAGCGCAGGAGCCGCCGGCGCGCTCTCTCTCTCTCACTCTCTCAGGAAAAATGGCGAGCTGCTGCCACTGCTGCTGGCTTAGGATTAGTCGTCCAGCTGATGAGGAGTGAGCGGCGCGCCGCTGCCGCTGCCGTCGCCGTCTCCTAGACATCGCGCGCACACCTGACGAGAAAAGACCGGCGGGGACAGAAGTGTATATACACAGTACACGCGCAGAGTGTGCAGAGAAGATAGAGCGGATATATAGCGAGTTGAGAGAGAGAGCAGGTGCCGAGCATTCGAGAATTCGCGCAGGAGCCTCGGCCGTTCGAGGCGCCACGCTCTCTCTCTCTCTCGCTCAGTCGCGAGTTTGCGCGTGTGTGCGTGTTCGTGTGAGCGTGTGGCAGTGCGCGCTCTGCAGCGGACAGCTCCGCGATTGATCGGAGCCGAGCTGGCCCCGTAGAGGAGCTCGTCCAAAAGTGAGTGAGCAAGTGGATGCTCGGAGCGCTGCCAGGGCGGTAAATGGAGCGCTGGCTCGTGCAGAGGCTGCTGCTGCTGCCGCCGCAGAGCGCCGAGGGGGAGGCGGTGCTGAGCCGCTGCCGTCCACCAGCTGACTCGGGCGACATGGTGGCTGCAGCCGAGCCAGCCGTAGTCGCCCTCGCCTGGCGCGATCACCGCCCCTGCTGCTAACCTGGAGGACGCCGAGGAGAAGGAGGAGGAGCACGAGAGAGCCAAGCAGCGAGATGAGCGCCGAGAGCCAGGGCTCGAGCAGCCCCAGCAAGCTCGGCAACGCCAGAGTCAAGAAGGAGCAGCTCGACCCGGCCAGCGGCGGCGGCGACCTCCCGGACGGCACGCCCGAGCCCAGGATGCACCTGCAGCAGCAGCAGAGGCCGCCCAGCATCGCCAATGGATTCCATTCGGGAGGGGAGCTGCTGCAGGACATCCTCAAGAACAACAAGTACAGCAGCCTGGCGCACCACACTCCTGCTGCTAAGAATGAGAAGATACGTGTCATGCTGGAGGACAGTATAAGGTTTCTTTCTTCTTCTTTGTTCTCTTCTCTTTCAGCTTGCAACTTGCAACTGCTTTTTTCTCATCTATTTTTTTCTCTGCTTTCTTTGCTAACAGTGAAGAGTCAAGATCTCGCGTGCAGGAAATTTTTTCCCAAGTCGATCAGATGAAAACAGAAGAGAAGCTGTTGCTGTACCTGAAACTTCCGATATCTCTGACCAATCCCAATGGTGCAGTGGATCCGCTTAGACAACCCTTGAATCCATTAGGAAATCGTTATGAAATTCATCAGACTATTATGTGGATCAAGACACACCTCGAAGAGGATCCAGAAGTCTCTTTACCAAAGCAAGAAGTCTACGATGAATACAAGTATATTTTTCTCCAATACTAATATAAGAAAGCTCTTTTGGAAAGGCAGTTTCTTATGATAATCTATTTTTAATTTTCAGTATATTCTGCTCGAAAAATTCCATGAAGCCTCTTTCTACGGCTGACTTTGGAAAAGTGATGAAGCAGGTATATCCTCGTGTTCGACCTCGTAGACTGGGCACACGTGGCAATTCTCGTTATTGTTATGCTGGGATGCGAAAGAGAATAAAATTAGACCCTCCAACATTACCTTCCATAGCTTGTGTGGAGGTGACTACTTTGAAAATAATTTATAATTAATAGTAGTAATAGCACAGAAAAAAGTAAAATTTTCATTTTTAATTTTAGGATGATGATGCAGAGCACAATGTTACTGAAGAAATGCTAGGAGCTGCTTCAACAATAATTCGTCAATGGGCAGAGACTTTATTAGATGCAAAATTTCCTACACTCAGTGCTTTGGGAAAGTATCTTGTTAATAATCTTTGTGTTGATAATCGATCTCTAGCTGCTGTGTGTATACTGAGTGCTTCAGGAGAACCTCAACCTGTGACAAACAAAGGTTTATTGCAATTATTTTTTTAAAACTATTAAGTTTTTTAAATTTTTTCTAAACTATTCACTAATCAACAGTTTTATAAAAAAGAATTGTTATCTAATAAATTTTTCTCAAGTTATGAAAAGTAAAAGTTTACAAAAAATTAATGAAATTATTTGTATATGATTTTAGCTACTAGTCCTGGGTTGCCAGTAACACCTGCTTCAGTAAAGGTTGGGAAGATGAGGGAAGCTCAGCTGCAGTTACAGCGGAAACTTCAACAACGAGAGCATATACGCGATCAAAAACATCGACATTTCGATAGCGTTGTGCAGGTAATACTTGACCCACTACATATTTACAGATACAGTAGGTAACTCGTACTCCTCCATATATTTACGTTATCTATTTCTTTAGAATCAACAAAAAGAGAAGACTGGTGATCAGAATATCGAAGGCCTTGGAGGCGGAGGCAAAAAAGGTAAAAAGGGTAAAGCAAATGTGAATAACCTGGCACAAGGTACAAACGCGTTGAATAAAGTAAACGCGACAGCAGCCGTCATCTCAGCCGGCCGACAAAAGAAAGTTCTTAAAAGCAACAACCAATCCTGCAGCGCCTCCCTGCAGTCCAACTGTGATAATCTAGTGGTACAATCGATTCAAGATGAGCAAAATAGTAGCGCTCCTAGGGTAGTGACGAGCGACAGCGCAATTTCGCCAAGGGAGGTAAAGTCGAAGAATACGCGAAAGCGCGCAAGCATTAGTGTAGCAGCTCAGGCTTCCGAGTCGAGTCCAGAGAAGCAATTTAAGCTCTTGGATCAAACCCAGAACGGAAGCCTGGAGGTAGGTGGCATCGCGCGCTCCGCGTCCGCGGGATCCAGGCTCTCTTCGACTCCAACTCAGCAGCAGTCTGCAAAGATATCAGTGATACTAGCTAATAATCCGAAAGCCGCCAAGAGCAACAAGACTACAAGCAGCGAGACTAATGTCGCCGCTCTCGTCAACCAGCCCTTGAAAAGCTGTGATAAACAATCATCTCTGTGTTCCAACGATTACTCCAAGTCGAACGGCTTCTCCAACGGATCTGAATTAACAAGCAAAAGTAATCCGGTAACCAGTAATCAAATTCGACTGTTACAAGAGAACTCGGGCCGCATCGGCAAAGACAAGCTCGGCTCTCTTATCGACAGTGAGGCTCTCAACGATTATCTGAACGGAGGTAATAACTCTCAGGAGCAGGAGGAAGAACTCTTGCAATACTTTCAACAAAGCAATTCGTCGAGCTCCGATATGGAGCTTAGTAACGCCATAGCCGAGACTGAGCAGAGTTCGAGGCAGGATAAAGTATCCCAGCTAAGAATCATTCTCCAAGAAAATCTCAAAGATACACAGCTTCCGGCCAACAAAAACAATCCGCAAAATCCAACTGGCAATAAACCTCAGGCTATACAGAAACACAACCTCATTCTACCGACTCTCTTAAATCATAGTAGCAACGCGCTCAACACGAGGCGACGTGTCAGTTTCGAGACGAGCACCGTCGAGCATAGCCAGGACAATAGTCAGAGCACAAGCTCGCTAAGTGGCAACACGGTCCCTCAGAGTCCAAACACAAGGCGGAGAATATTCAATTTCACACCCATTTCACCTGGACCTCACTCACCGATCAATGGTCGCACATCCAAGTCGAACTCTGCCAACGCCAGTCCCTTCGTCTCGCCAAGGAATACGCCTGTGCTGCGCAACAATCGACCTCGCGGATCGCAAAAAATCTTGTCGCGCTCGATATCGTGCAACGTGCCCTGTTCCGCCAGCAGAAACGATCCGTTCATCGTACCCACTAGTAGCTCTGATCTAGTTGCATGCAGGCAGCTGCACTCGCCCCAAGCTTTGCCTGTCAACAGTAAAGCTTCGCAGGTTCCTCAGCTGATGCAGTCTCCAACTCAGAAGCCACAGAGCTTGGCTTGCCCTCCCTTCCTCAGCGATCTAACAACTCAGGAACCGCAGCTGCTCATTAACTATCCAAGCCAGGAAAATCTTCAAGAGATCAAGAATGTGTACAATAAGCCGCAGCCAACCGATCAGGAGATCAGTGACCTGCTGCAGAGCGAGAGGCAGCAATACTTTGGTACCAAGGATCAGCTTTTCTTCCGCTCGCAGTCCGTTCCACTGCACCGAATGGTTAATCCTGCTCTCCTTTCACCAATCTCAACGCATCAACCGACGCCAACTTTCGCCAGCCACAGCTTCAATCCATCAACCAACAGCTCTATCGCTCCGACGCCGGTCCCCAGTGAGTTCAACGATTTCGGTTCTATCTGCGAAAATTCCAACTACCTGCTCGATGTCGATCCACTCGTATCGGCCGCTGATCCGCCATTCCTCATCGAGGACAAGATCATTCCGGAAAACTTGAACAACATATTCGACATGCTCAATGATGGCGAGCCGGGTATCCTTGCCGAGGATACCAGTGACAAGGAGAGAATGGATTCGAATCCAATGATCGGCGAGCCTCTGCCACAGTCGAATCTCGGCGACGGCATTCTCCTCGAGGACTCGGCGGCGCTATTGCAGAGCTGGACTAACGGGAGCAGCATAAGCAACGGGACAGCGAACGCTCCAATCGGTAACAATGCTCCAAAAATGAACCATTCACGCTCTTATCCGAACACGCCGCTACCGCTACCGAACTCTGCGTTCGTGCAGCTCCAGTATCCCGAAGACAGCAACGGCTCACGCTCCTATCCGACGACGCCGCTGCACAATCTCCAGCAGCAGGAGAGTGGCTACACGGAGAACAACGAACCGATGCTGTTCAATCCGACTTTGAACACGCTGAATCTTCACGGGCAGACGACGAACGGCGCTCCTGGCAATGCTTGCTCGACGAGCGTCGAGTGCAACGTGGCCGACTTTCTGGAACCGAACGACGAGGCCGACGATCTAGGCTCGCTCGGCAACTTCGATGGTCTGCAGGACGTCGATACGCTCTCGCCGCTATTTACGGAAGTCGTGGATGCTAATCACTGAGGCTGTACGATCTACAATCGTAATTTATGTGGGTGTCATTCCTGTTGGAATGTGCTAGTGAGTTTTTAACATTCGACTTTGAGAGCGAACGATGAAATTCATGATTTTTCAATTTGTTTAATGAGAGATTTTTTATTGTTTATTTGTGCTTACGTTGTGTTTGAGAGATGGGAATCAGCTTTTAAAGACGTCACGATATCTTTTTTCGGGAAAAGAGCGAAAACGTGATCGTATGTAAAGTTATTTGTGATGACGCAAAATTTGAAATTTATTGATAAAGAATTTCGAAATTTATTTTAATTATGAACTGAATGATTGATGTATTCTTAAAAGATGAAAAAAGAATAATTATGAGAAGTAGTTTATTTTATCTCGGCAGGTCCAGAAGTCGATAAATTTTATCGCACATCTTTTTTATATAAATCTCCTTCTCTCTAAAAGTACCAAGAGTATTTCGAGTCCTTGATACAAAAAGTCTATTTTACTCTGTAAAGTCAAAAAAGGACCAGATGTTTTACATGAAATCTGTTGTAAAGATTTTTTAATAATATAGTGTTCGCACTCTAAACTTAAACTTTTTTGTTCGTTTCATTACCTCATTTTTTAAAAAAAGATTACTATTGATAAAGTGTCCATGTCACTTGCTATTTATTTGATGATTTCAACCGTTAACGAATAAAAAAATTTTCGCTTAATAAGTTCATACAGATAGTAGATTTTTTTAATTTAACTTTTAAAACTAATCTTTCTAAAAAGAACGTTATTTTTTGATGCAAAAAGTTATTAATTGAATCAGAAATAAATTAGAATTGAGTTTGTAGTTTTACTAGTTTTACGTACGTTGTATGAGTACTTGTATTTTGAAAAATTTAATGTATCCAGAGTGTTTCTTTAACTATATTTATTAGATTATAAAATATAAAAATCAAGCAAGGAGACAAATCTTTATTAATAAAACTCTATAATAACTTTGAGTATTTTATAATAAATTCCAAGTAATATTCATTATGGATACTATTCTTGAACTAAAAGAGATCGAATCAAATCGAGATAATGACGATGTACATTTCGGATAAAAAAAATATTTTTGATTACCTACTAGGTATAGCGCGCAGTGATTCAAGTTGCGATGAAATCGACTGAATAAAAAAAGAAAATTCGACGACAAAAGAGAATAAACTTTATACGATAAATTTTTGTAGATAACGACCAACTATCGATTTTATCTCTTTTGGTTTACGAGGATTATCCAGGTTTGCTGTACTGTGACTATTGGAATAATTTGATACATTATACGAAGCTGAAGTTATTATTACTCGGGGCAAGTTGAATCTTAAAGCGTTTCTTTGACAACTTGTGAAATGACAAATTTTAGAGTCCACCTAGTAACAATAAAATCACAACTCCAACGTTAACACCACTCAAGATGATCATTCGATCGGCAAATACGATAAAAAAAAAAACAAAAAAACAAAAAACTTGCTCAAGACTTTCTTTTAGTCGAATTAAACTCACGTTCGATAAAAAATAAATAAAAAAAATAAATAAATAAAAGAAAAGAAACGGTGCATCAACAAAAGGGCTAGCGCGTATTATCCATTATTCTCGAACTGATACAAATAAAAGGAATCGCGGCGTGAAGGGACAATAAGTTCTTCTCTAAGAAAGAAAGCTCTGAAGCTCTTGACGATGTGCAATGATAAATAACCGAGGAAATCGAGCAAACGATTAAGGGTCGATCAAAGTAACGAGCCAGGGGGCTCAATAACGCAATGAAAGACAGAAAAGAAAGAAACAAGAGAGAGAAAAAAGGATAAATAATGAATACGTATACTGTTACGCACACAAGCATACCACTGTAGAGTTTAAAAATTACCTAGTCTCGGTGTAATCGTGTAACCGGAAAGGTTCTCTACGAAGCCGTAGGCGAGAGCAGCGAGAGTCGAAGCATTTTAGTGTATTTACCGAGCATTATACTTAAATAGCGAATCCGTACCACAATACACAGTAGCACACCTCGCGGGCGCGCGTCACGATGGATTCGCGATCGTCAGCTGCGTCGATCTAAATGGGATTTAGCCCGGTTAAAATCGATCGCAGCTGGCGGTAGGCGATCGAGGCGACGAGGCGGTTTTTAAAAAAAAACGTAGTGGACAATTCTCTGCACGGCTATAAAACTTCCGCTTACTTTCCGGCTTCTTTTTTCTCCGGCACTCCGTCTGTGTGTGTATGTGCGCGCGCGTGTGTGGCAAGATGCACTGCCCCAAGTGTTGGATATATACATCTGATATTGTGATGATTATTCGATTTTTGACTATCGGTTGTAGTTGCTGTGTGAAGCGACAGAGCTAGACAATGTGCTTTAGAAAGACTGCTTTTTATTATTGTGATGAAGATTTCAGTATGAAAATTAGCGTTACTCCTGGAACTATTAGAACGTGATGGTTTCAACCTCTTTTTTTAATTTTCAGTCTTACATTGACGCTAATTTTGTAGTTTTACTTTTGTAATTTTTTTCTTTTTTTTTACATTTCTGGTCATTTGTTGAGACATATAACTGATTACTTTAAAACAATATTTATTTTCCTATAATCTCAGTTGTTTTTTTATATTTAAAATTAAATTTTTGTACTTTTTTATTTCTAAGACTTTAAGTTTATCTGATTATTAATCATTAAATCAGTATTGATTAAAAAAATATCTTTAAACGGTTTTAATTTTAATTGATTTTGCTATTTATGAGAATCATAATTTCGTAATTCAACAAATCAAAAAATAATAACTTAATCCCGCGAAATTCAGACTAGTACGCTTGTTTAAAACCAGTGAAAAACAATAATTTTATAAATAAGTTAATATTATTACGTAATCCTTTTAAATTGATTGATTCAATCGAGAACGTTTCGCAAAAGACTTGAATTAAGCGAATTACCGAAATCATGTGTACATATTTAATGAAAATTCGTTAATATTTCCAAAACTTCAGGAGTGCATCCTTCAATAAGATAATGTAGCGGTAGTTGCGATATCGTGTCTCAATTCTATTAGAAGGGAAAAGAGAGCCGAGTCGTGCCTAGAATTTTAAGTGTGATTATTGCGACATGTAGTAGCATCAGTTATAAAAACAAAAAGAAAAAAAAATGAAAAAAATGCGCAGTGCAAACTTGGCACGAGTAGAAATCGAATAGTTATAGTAGCGCACCGAAATCCTCATTGAACCATTGCAATCGTTAATCCAACGACACCCTCATTAAACAGACCGGAACTTTGTATAAAATTAAAAAAAAAAAAAACTGTTCACGCTGTATGACGTACACAACACCGGCTAAAAAGTGCACATCACCGCTGATCGACGAGTTGAATAATGACGTGTAAAGCCTTTCTAAAATAAATGCATAATTTGTTGTGTAATAATCGGTGTATGGAAGTCGGCTGCGCCACGTCGTTGCAAACGATCGTTTAGGCTTTATGGATAAATAGGGTCGTCCAGGATGAGTTTGATTTTTTATTATGAGGTAGATTGTTAATTACTAATGTCGAATTATGTAGTGCCTTAGTTGCTTTCGACTAGAGTCACTTTATAGGGAGAGAAAATTTTTGAAACTTTCAAAATTTCGAGTTTGTACCATATATTTTTGCGTTCGCTCTTTTGTAATTTACGAATAATGTGGATCGTGTAATTAATTAGGAAATCGTGTCATATTATCATGGAGATGTATGTCTACTCTCTGTTGTAGCCGTTATCATCTTTTGTTATTATATTATATTTTTCGAGTTATTATACAACTGTGCAATATTACCTTGCTCCATTGGCATTCTCTATAATATTTCAAAATATCGATAAATTTAAAAAAATTCTTTTGTATATTTAAATTGTATAATAAAAATGATTGTATAGGATGGCAGCCTTTAAAAGATGAAAAGGAAAAATGAAATGCAAGGATAAATAACTGGACGACTCAATTGTTATATTGCGAGCGCTTGATCACTCGCGCAGATTTTCGAGCTCGTCTCACTCATTTTAATCTTTCGCTTTCAAATCTTGTATAGCGTAAGAAGAAACCTTATTGCTGAGAATAACGTAAGAGAAGCGAAGGATTATTGAAAGGAATGATTGCGCAAGAACACAGGGGAGACGAGAGAGAGAGAGAGAGCAAAATAATTCGATTGTTGTGTTGAAAATTAAATGGGCAGAATAATCTATGAAATTTAAAAATTTTTTATAGATAAATAACGATTTTATCGTGAAGAGTTAATCGAGTGTTGCTAGAAGTTTATGGTCAGTTATCTCGGGCGCGCGAGCGCGCGCAACGCGAGAAGCTGTTGACGCTTTCGGATATACGAATTTACACGCGACTCTGCAGCGGTGCAGTCTGTCACGGCCAGTGATCGAATCTTTGGATTAGTTGTATTAGTCCGTCGTCGATTGTCGATAAGCTAAGAGCGAAGATTATCATTGCTGTTAAAAAGTCTCGGCTGTAATTCTTTATGCGATCTATCGACGATCTGTGTGAAGCTAACGTCCCAGTCATAAATGCTTTGCGACTGATGATTTTTATTTCCAAGTCGTTTGCAAGGATAAAAGATGTATATAGTAACGATTTTTCTAATGTTTCGGCTTCATCGATAAAGTGATAAAATCTTTTTGTAAGCGAAATTTCGATAGAAACGTGAAAGAACTCTGAACAAAGAATCATAATGTTTAAATATTTTATTTAATTAATGGATATTTTAATTCTTTTTTCTAAAGTTAAAAAAGTAACATTTTTATACATTTATTTATGACTTAAGTTCCATTAAACGATATTAATAACTTATAATAAATATAGTTTTGTAAAAATAACAGAAAAGTGCAACGTCTATGACTGCGACGTTTACATTAATTTGTGCTTGTACAGCTGAATGGTACGTACGTATTTAAGATTGTCTCAAATACCTATGATTCTATGACCCTACCAGTTCTAATCCTTATCCATATAGTTTGTCATCCACCACTAAAACTACGAAAGAAAGAAAAAGAGAAAAGAAAATTAATGAATTTCATTTGTACACACAACTAGCGAAAACTTGATTGCGAATGCTGTATAAGCCGAAGTGAGGGCGAATTAAAACCAAGTCCAACAACTTGGCGGAAAGAGATAGTTTTGGAAGAATTTGTCTTGAAAAAAAATTTCGTCTTCCGGCGCGTCATCGACGATTATAATTGCTCTGCACCGAAATATTGTGATCCAAATGAAAGCCGTCGAAAGAGCGAACGAGTTCTCGAAGACTTTTCATTTGTATTTTTGTAATAACGTAGAAAACAAAGCAGTCTATTTCAAGCTTGCTAGAATTATACGCGTGATGTTTAGAGCTAGCGCGTCTATTGTACGAAACGAGTCCTCGACAAAGAGAAAAAAAAAATAATAATACAGTAAACTTGTAAGCTCGGCTTGTCTTTATCAAAGCAGCGCATTTTTACAGAATTCCCAAAAAAATGTCTTTGAATCGGAATACACATACTGAACAAAGAGAGTTCAATTTTATGACAAGCTAACTAATAGTTTGTTCTACCAAATTGATTGGTTTAATCAAATTCCAACCGCTCGCTTTTCTATGTACGTAATAAATGTAAACAGATTACGCGTTTTGTTTACTGAGTATTTTACAGTCAAAAGGACTTTTACGAGATAAATCTTTTTGATAGGACCAATCAAATTTGTTAGAATTAATTAGAGTTTCGTTTCCTTCACGATTTTCCTATGTGCAGTGCGAATACACGCAACTGAAGAAAAAAAACAAAACAAAAAACCTATTATGATTTGTATCGATGATTTAGTAAACTGTGATATTTGCATGAGTGCTTATAGATACGTATGTGAATGTACATATTATTATCTCGTTTTTTCCTCATTTTTCTTGTACTTTTTTTATTTTATATACGAGTGTATGTATGCCTGATGTACAGTCAAATGTAGAAGAAACTGGTGCATATATTCCTTGCAGATTTGAACAATTGCGTCGAAGTATCAAATGAGAGACTATATATTATGTATATGTAATTAGATTTTTTTCGGATGAATCGTACGTACAATCTGTAAAAAAAACCACGGCCACGAATTCTGATAAACAACTTCTATAGTTTCGACGTTATTGCGTTGAGTCAAAAGGAGCCTGGTTTTTCCATGGACCATTCAATCGACAATTTTTAATATAAAAAAATTCAAATTATTCTCAAGTAAATTAAAAATGCACCGACAATAGGTAGTTTGCACGAATGTTTATAGAACTGTACACTTGTGTAGTAATAATAATAATTGATTAACGTTCTTAAGTCGTAGTAAAAACGTAGATAGGAAATATACAAAATATAAAAAATATAAATATATAAATACATAAATATATATATATAATTTTGTATAATTTATAATTACTATATATAATGAATAAAATGTTAATATTGTATGGCCTAAAATTTATGTTCTGTGTTTCTTAGGATAAAAAAACAAGTTGGTGTAATATTTTAGAACAAAGAAACTATTTATTAATGTTTTTCCTTTTTTACACGGGCAAACCAAGATTTTCGTCTTGGTTAACATAAGTCTTAGATTATTCGTTATCGAATATATTTTATTTAAAATTGTTCTGAAACATAAATCGGCATTTATAAAAAAAAGTAACATTTAAGTAATTAAACTATCACTTTTACTCTGAATTTATCGATAAAAAGAAATATCGAAATTTATTTATACCTAATTGGCTGTTCTAAATATTTTAAAACTATATAATTACATGCAAGTTTTTGTAAGCAAAACACAAAATTTACATGTATAATTTTCTGATATTGCAGTCATGAAAATTATATAACTTTCTTTTCTTTTAATTTTCGTTTATAAATAGATCGTAAAATTTCTCGATATTATTTATATTTGGAGAAAAAGATTTAAAACACGTCATCCCCATTTCGTAGAATGAACTAGTTTCAAACATATTGCCTACAATCTAGACTGTTTAAAATGTTTTAGCAAGATTAAGTAAAATTTGCGGTTTTTATTGTATAATATAGAAATTTTAGAAATTTTGAGAAAGTATTTATGGAATGTGTGTCTTACGTTTGATTACTGTATGAAAATTAATTTTAATTCTTTTATCAATTGAACAGTCTAGGATTATATAAAAAAAAATATTGAAACGTGATGATATCTCGAAAAAATAACGCGCGGTCAAAAACTATATTACAAGACGTTATTAGGTACTTCCACTATCGTTCGATTCACGTCGTTTTTAGTCTCGCATCGTAATTTTTTTCCACTTATCAGTGATTTAACATCTTCTGCATCCAAAGTTTCGTACTTTAACAAAGCCTCAGCAAGTAGTTTATGCTCTTTACTATGTGTCTTCAAGATGGTTTTAGCTCTGTCGTACGATTCCTAATATTTAATTAATTATTAATAGATAATATATAAAATCAATTAAATATTTTGAATTGAACCTATCAAATAAAATACTTATTTACCTGTAGAAGTCGCTTAACTTCATTGTCAATTAATTCTTTTGTACTAGTACTGTAGCCGTCACTACCTTGTTCCATTTCTCTGTGTACTCTGAATCCAACTTTTTCCGACATGCCATATTGCTTAACCATAGATTCGGCTATTTCCGTTGCTTTCTATAAATAAATCAGAAAATATTATTTTTATAACTTTACATTTACTATTTACAATTACGTCTTATGATATTTACTGAGAAATCGTTTGAAGCTCCTGATGTAACTTTGTCTGGTCCGAATATAAGTTCCTCAGCAGCTCGGCCACCCATACATGAATCCATTGTAGCAAGCATTTGAGCCTTAGTCATATAGTGCATATCTTTATGATGCATGTACGATGTCTAAAAAAGATACAATTATATAATTATTACGTATTCAATAAACTGTTAAAGTATAATATTCATATTTATAACTCATACATGACCCAAAGATACTCCTCGTGGTATTATAGTAACTTTATGTAGTGGCGTGGCATCCTTTGTAAAAAATGAAACTAATGCGTGACCTCCTTCGTGATATGCTGTTATACGATTTTCTTCTTCATCTAACATTCTCTTTTTACCTTCAGGTCCCATTAGAACTTTATCTCTCGCTCGTTCTAAGTGATCCATTGTTACATATTCAGCACCTTCAATAGCAGCTCTCAAGGCAGCTTGGTTTATCTAATAAAAATAAATATTAATTAATTTTACTGATTTTTACCAGATTTGCTATAGATTATCATTTTTATAGTTTATACCATATTTTCTATATCTGCACCCGTGAAACCAATGGTACATTTTGCTAATAATTCTGCATCGATGTCATGGGTTAAAATTCTTCCTAAGTATAAGTTCAATATTTCTTTACGTCCTATGAAATCAGGTGCGTTAACCACAATTTCCGAGTCGAAACGACCAGGCCGCAATAATGCTTTATCAAGATCCTGACGCCTATTTGTAGCTCCTAAAACAATAACGCCTTCATTTTGATGGAATCTATAAGAAGAAAAAAATTAGATGAATTTATAGATTTTTAAAAAGTATTTTTTTTAAATTAATAATACTAACCCATCCATTTCAGAAAGAAGCTGATTGATAGTTTGATTCGCATACGGATGAAGAGCAGAGTTAGTACGTTTTGCTCCAACTGAATCAATTTCATCAATAAAAATGACACAAGGAGCTCGTTCTTTGGCAGCCTCTACAAAAATAATTGTATGAAGCTATGTGCTTGATAGCAAAAATCAATAATAATTAATTTGGCATACTTACTAAATAATTCTCTTACTCTTCGAGCTCCTTGTCCAACTAATACTTCATCAAACTCTGGACCAGCAGCATGAAAGAAAGGCACACCAGCTTCACCAGCTACAGCTCGAGCTAATAGAGTTTTTCCAGTTCCTGGGGGACCTACAAGTAACACTCCTTTTGGCAGCTTTCCACCAAGAGCTGAGAACTTATCAGGGTTCCTTAAAAATTCTACAACATCCATTAATTCTGATTTAGCTTCTTCAACCTACAAATGTAGAAAATGATTAATATTATTTCAAAACGTTTTCAAAATGAGCTTATTATAAATTTTATAGTACTACTTACGCCTTTTACATCATTAAATGTTACATGAATTTCCTCTGGATCAACTTGAACTCTATTACCTAATTGAATTTTGAACATTCCTGCTCCCGTGCTTGCTTGAATAACAAAATCTATTAGTTTGTTACTGTTTTTCTTATAATTCGGAAGAAACTTTATGTACTATTTTAAATTGAATTTTGTTTAAATTGCACAAAATGTTAGATAAATTTAGATATTATGCCTTTAAAATCAGAGAAATTATGGATCCAAATTTTATTGAATGACAAAGTAAATTTATTAATAGAGTAATCTTTAATTGACTTGTGCTTAATTTTATAAGCTAATCTTATTTCAAATCAATATATTATACAAGTTTTCACTAAAAATAGCCTTTTCAATTTGATAAAATTATTATTTATTTTAATTGAAATCATTCTTAAAAAATGTTATTACAAGTTCTACGTGTCTGATAAAAGTTTTATTATGTAAAAAATATCTACAAATTATTATTTGTATTGTGTATTGTAATAATTAATGATTAAAATCATGCAGTTTGATATTTATAAAAGATTCTACAAAACCTTTAACTTAAATAGTGAGTGTAATTAATTTTTATTAATTTTGGAAAAAATAGTAAAAAAACGCACTTTAAAAAAATATTTAAAAAAAAATGAAGTTATATTAAATGTACTTTCTATACTTTATACCAATAATAATTGTTTCAAAATACTTATGAAAGTCAAACATTATTTTTAAACAAATATCTTTAAAAATTAAAAGTTTCACGTTTATAAGTGTATAAAAAATAAATTTTAATTATTTTTTTTTTTTTTTTTTATCAGGGATTTGTATTAAAACAAAATAAAACTAAATAAAAAAGTAATTTTGTTTTATTAGTTTTGTATTCTTATTTCAAATTTTGTTGTTTACTACTTCAATAAAACAAAAATAATAAGATTATTAAAATATAATATTATAAAAAGTAGCCATCATATTTTTAAATACCTATTTAGATTTTTTGAGTAAAGTTATAAGTTTTGTAAAATTTCTTATATTTTTTAAAAGATAACTACTTAAGATAAGCATGATTAAACATAAAATTTGTTAATGAGTAAATAAACAAAGATATATTTTTGTAAGTAAAATAATTTAAATTATGATGGATTGTTAGAATGATGAACGCAATACTAACATTTATACGCACCGATTACAGCAACAAAAATTAGTAGCAGCAACATTGTGGACATAATTTGTTGCACAAATTTTATAGCTTTATATGCTTTTCCTTGCGGTTTTTGCTCATTCGCTGCTTGATAACCTTCAGCAAAAGCTGCTTTAATACGTTGCAATTCGTCAGCTTTTACAAATTTATCGTCTTGATACTTTCTCAATTTGTCAATATCTCTATGTTCTCTTAAAGCTGCACTACTTGTTAATTCATTAACAGAAAATCTTTCAAGTTTATTATCCTATAAATTATCATAATAATAAAAAAAGATAAGAATATATATTTGATTATTGAATACATGTGAAATATTTGATTATCTATTTGAAAAATTGATAAATACACTTACAGATTGTGCATTTAAACCAATCCATTTTCGTATTCGTGTACTTAATGTAGGATTTCTATCAAATTCTGCCTTAATACTTCGATCTGTTTTGAAAAATCTTACTTGCGTTCCATTTGGATGTATTTTCAATGAACAAAATTTATGAGAAAATCTATGTTGTGGTTTTATATACAGGTGAATTGCTGGTAAAGTAACAGTTTCTGACAATTGTGGAAAAGGAAAGCCTCTTTTGTTTTCATTAAAGCTGGCTCCAGAGACATAAGACACATTCCACTTATTAATTTTTCTTACAACTTCTGAACTTTCTTTTTTAGATAACTGTTCTAGAAATTCCCATACATCATTTTTACTGATTCTTAAGGGAGTAGCCAAATTTTGTATATTAACTTTATCCATGCCTAATTCGTTATAACTTTTAACAGCCTAAAACAATAAAGTTAATAAAGTATATTTTATTAGAGTAGTAACAATAAACAATATGTTTAAATTTCTTACCTCTTGAAAACTGTTTTTACAAAGAATATCCTCAGTCTTTTTTTGTTCAGTATCATTTTGCCGTTTGGCTTTAACTATGACTGATGTAGACCTTGGTGTAATAGTTGATGTAAATTGGGTCAGGTGGTACAATACCTAAAATTCATAGATATATACGTAAAAAATTCATGCCCAGCAGCAGCGATAAAGATTAAAGTGAATTATTAAAATAAAAAACTATAGCAAATACAAAAACTTGGCAGACATTACAAGAATTGCGAAACATAAATTTCAATACACACTCTCCTATATATGTACACAGAAAAGCTCGTATATCGTGTATTATTGCAAGATGGAAATAAGAAACGCAAATAGCACATGAAACGATTGGTAAAAAATGCAAATGAACGTAAAAATAAGGATAAAGGTTACCGAGGTTCACGATAAAATGCAATATGCAGCGCGAAGTGAAAACTAACCTCCAAGAAAACTCAAAGATCGAGTCAACATTTAAAAAGGTCATGAAAATTCTTGCATAAAACGCGCCTCTCGGCCATCACCTTCACGACCAATCGATTACCCCCTAGCATCTTAATTACCTGATTGTGAGACTGCAGGTTGATCATTTCCCAGTTTTATGTAAAAGTTGCGTCGGAGAGTTGGAGAGCGATCGAGCCAAAAGAGAAGCAGAGCGAGATAGATCGTCGTAGGTATATGACAAATTTTTCTTTCCCCAAAAGTCACTGTTATGTCTTCGTCCTCCGCGTGCTCGGTGCAGTGCTGCCAGTGTCAAAAGTCTTTTTTCGTTTCTTATCGCACTCGGAATTTCATTTCACAATTAGAACTGCTCCAAAGTCGTCGGCCGTTACTGCAACGTCGTTCATAGTTTCATCGTCGCGGGCTGCTGTTGCTGCTGATGGTCCGACGGTAAGCTTGCCATATCGCTCGGCGCGCAAGGCCAGCGGAAGTCGTATATAGCCAAGCTATATATTTGTAAGAGTGCTGCGGCCTGCGGACACCTCGCGGCGAGCGTCGGCACGCTGCGGATTGCGGAACGCTTTTTAGGAATGACAAAACTTGCGTCTCTTCCGTTTATTTGAAAAATGTGCGGATTTGGGGTGGGGTGGTTGCTTGGGTTGCCCTTTTGTGGAAGATTGGTTTGAGATTGTACTGTGCGGGGTTAGGTGTTTCGGGTAGATTGCATTTAGGAATTGAGGCTGCAAAATGCAAACGTTTTGTGTTCAAATATTGCTTTTTGTCTTTAATTTAAGAACATTTTTTTTGTAAAATGGAGTTTAATTTCGCCGCACTAAATTAAAATGCACAAATTTATTAAATCGTTTTAAAAATAAATGCT
>JAPYZA010000648.1:0-26692 GCA_030522685.1 Eupelmus azureus | reverse complement strand
TCCTGAGGTTAGAGTCTAAGGAAAATTTTAATGATATTCTAATTAGAGCCTCAAAAAACTTCCATAATTAAGATCAGAATTCTATTCAGACGAATCTTAGGTTTGTTTTTAAATTTTAATTTTAAAACATTTTTTTTAAGTTTACGAATACTGAGGTCAATAAATCTTCGTTCAAATAACTCCTAAGGCATGCAGATATATTCAAAATGCTCGCAAGTGGGCGTAGCTCACTATTTTTTCGTTCGAATGCGCCGCTCGTTGAAATCCAAACGATCGGCTTTGCAAATGCGATTTTTAATATATTCTTACGCAATATCGAGAACAATACAGTAGGAGCGCATAGCATGAATACTAAAGTACAGTAGTAATATCGTACGCATATTTAATTATATAGTATAAAACTGCATACACTTAAAACATTACGTTAGGCGAGCATCTCCCGAGGATACAGAATCTCCTACCCCCGCGAATCTTTTAAATGCCATTACACACTGCGCAATGCCGCGAAAAAAAAAGTAAATAGCATTTCATAAACCGTCGAGTTTGAAGCTGGTATTTCTTAAGGATGTTACTTAAAGCGGTAATTAATTGTCAACAGAGTACGAGGACAACGAGGCAGGCTACGAGACGTCGGACGACGAGAGCTGCGACCGAGAGAGCCAGGACTTCGACACGATGAGCTCGTGTCGCAGCAGGGCGCGCAGCTGTTGTTCTGTTACGACAGTGGCCAATGATGATTTTGAATACTTCCAGCGCAAGGGCACTAAGGTAAATGCTGGTTTGATGATTTAAGTTGTGTTTTTGATTGGATGAGTGGATTGATGTTTGATGGGTCAAGTAAACCTTAACATTTTTGCTATTTAAACGAAATATTTAAACATTCTGTACGTTACTGTATAATGCTCTTTTAAATAGAGAAAAAAGTGAGGAGGTAGTACTCTATGATGGGTAGTAACTAAAACTTCAAATTCAAAAAGATCGACATAGATTTATATTTTAGTTAAATAATACATTTTTCAAACAACAACTTTTTCTTGACTTAGGTTTTCGCTACATTACTTTGCCTATCGTCCTCCACTAAAGAAAAGTTGCACTTACTAATCCTCTCCTCAATCTCAGCACCGTTCTCTTCACCTTCTACGACCTTGTCCGCCTAAAATACCCTTTCAAAAAGATCCCAGCTCCCTCGCGAGCATCAAATCCACTCACCTCTCCTGCACCTCCTCGCCGCAATCCCACATCTCCCCCGCTTCACCCGCATATCGCATCTCTCACCCATCCCACTCACTCCTCCACAATTACCATAATCCCATCCCGACGCGCAAAAAAAAACTCCGAACGCTCCAGTGTAATCCGACCCGCGCAAACGTCCTTGACTTTCCGCGAGCTCGCCTAGCGCGAATTGCACACATACATCCATGCGCTCGCGCGCGTTGGGAAACGGCCCCGCGTTTAACCCACTTGCGCGGCCGATTGACAAAGGATCGTTGTCTTCGGCGCTGCGCGCCGGCACAGTTCGTTGACGCGCCCATCTCCCGCTGTAAAAACTAATGCGACGTCACGTGAGCCAGCTCGCGCCCAGCTCTGCGGAACGACGGCCGATTGTTCGCCAGAGAGAGAGAGAGAGAGAGGAGGCTGTGACAATGGGCCAGGATCTCTTTTTAACGCCGAGCCGTTGCGCGATTTTCAATCGGGGAGGCGGGTTGGTTTTGACGGTGAAAATTAGTTTGGTTACGACATTAAGGGGGAGTTGGGACTCTGTTGACCGATGATGGGTAAATTAGATTTGAATGAGTGGTTTTGGGAATGGGATGTTGAGGAGATTCTGAGTAGGAGCTAACTGGATTGGCTAATTGTTTATGTGTGATTGTGGAGGTGAGTGGAGTCCTGGTTAAGAGCTGCTCGGTTGCTGAGTAACAATAAGGAGAACACTGAACGTAGTTATGTTTTGACCTCAAAGAGATGAAATTACGAGTTATACTATCACTACTTTACTACGTCTTTTTTTATGGGAACTAAAAATTTTACGTTTCACATCAAAATGAAATTAAGACGTGCCTTCGGCAGGGAATGTGAGTCACCCATTTAATAATCGAGTGCTACAAAGCAGCTCTCATGGTTTGACCAAAATTTCTAATTTAGAGGCTCTGGGTTGTTCTCATATTTTAGAATGATTGTTCGTCTTCTTTGAAATATCTATTTAGTGCCCTCAATAATAAGTAATTGTTCTAATTCTTCTGCGTAACAAGCATTAATAACTTCATTGCTCGAATATAAGCTGAATATAATTAATTGCGAAGAAATAATGCAAAATTAGAATTTGTTATATTAATCATACTAATTTTTATGAATTTGAATGTTGCTAATCGATAATTTAATCGTTCAATCTAAAATATGAATAGTTAGAAAATTTTGCGTTATCTTTTGTTTAGTGACAATTTTTTATATATAAAAAACCATCTCGCGTCAAGATTTGAAAAATTGAAAACACCACTTCTGAGTCATTAACAATCTATTCCAAAATTCCATACAATCAACATCAAACCTAACGAATTCTTTTCAATTCCAGGAGCTTCAGAGCCCGAACTCGCGCGGGCTCGAGAGCAAAGGCAGCATGCGCTGCTTCACGCCCCGCATAATCGAGGCCAACCAGCTGGACAGTCCCACGGCCAACGGGAAACAATCGGCCCCAGCCATCAGCTGCGGTCCCAGCAATCTCAAGCCCGTGATCCAGTCGTATCAGCTGAAAAAGAAAATGAGTCCGGGCTACTCGCTCAACGACCTCGACAAATTCAACGGAGCCAAGTCGGGCCCGGCCGCTAAGCTGCCCACCCTCTCGATCGAGAGCCTCAAAAGCATACTCAGGAGCTCGGATGTAAGCTACCTTGACAACGGAGAGATTTGCAGGCACGACATTGGCGGATCGGCGCCTGATTTCAAAAAGATCTTCGTCACGGAGTTCATTTAGGACGGACGGATTTCTGTCTCGCAGTGCGGTTGTTTGTTTTTTTAGAGTCGAAATTGGAATTTTCGCGGAGCGGGGGGTTCGGATGTTTGGGGCTGAGGGAAGTTTTTGTGTTGGAGTGAAATTTTAGGATGCGTCGACACGCTGATAATTCGAGAAATGTGATTTAGATTGATAAAAAATTTTGTAGTTGCTGAAATTTAAATTCGATTGATGTATTGGTGACTTGTAATATTGTATACTTTTTGAGAACAATGTGATTTTAAATGAATTTACTGATAGACAATGGAATTCAACCTTTTTATATTAGTTTTTAAATGTTGTAGTAAAATCAAGTAAATTGATCAAAATGTCAGTGCCTTTGAAATATACTTCTGAAATTTCACTTTAACAAAAGCATCATGTTGACGAAATTAAATAATAATTTTTGAAAGAAAATAGGTATTTTGACTCTAGAAAAATAAGGACGTTAATTATGTGTTCTATATAACGGCTTTTATTTTTGTCTTGTTTATTGAATTGTTGAGTGTTTGTTAGTAGATGGCCGCTTGATTTTTATGTTTACAAAATAATTTCGATTATGAAGCCAACTTTGCTTGTGAATTTCAATTTTAAAACAATATTGAGCATGAATCTTTTGTCAGGGTATGTTAACATCTTACAACATGCACTACACAAGCATATTAATATTTGGCCGGTATCAAACAATAACGTAAAAATCTAGCGATTTAACCATCTAATACAGAATGATGTTAACATTTTTTATTGTATAGAGGCACGTGTGAATACTTCCAAGTCAGAATCAGTATTTTTGGAAGATAAGAACTGTATATATACATTATACTCGTTTAATTTTTTTATTTAATTAATAATTTACTAATCAAAAGAATTTTAAGTTTTTTTTATAAATACAAATCGAAAATGTATAACATGTATAGTTTTATTTCTCTTTTCCCCGTGAAAAACTTGTATTATAAAATAAAACAAAATATTAATGATAATTACAATCTTATCAAATATTCAAATACCCAACAATAAAAATTCCTTCACATAGGTTTTAGTATACCTAATCATAATTAATTTCAATAAATCACCGAAATCGGCTATAAAAAATTATAAGGATGCTCAGCGAGTCCGTTCCGTAAAAACGTTAAAGAGCTCTTGACACGGATTACATAAAATGTGGACTTCGTTAATTTGCGTCGTTAAAAGTAATTACAAATAACTAGTGGACAAACGTTGAATAATGACCGCTGAAAAATGGAGTCGCTAAAAGAAGGCCTTCGTCGCCTACTCTCCTGAAGTATCTCGTTCTCTCTTCCTCTCTCTTTTTTTCTCGGATTTCGTACTTGCGGTAATGACACCGTCGCGCATTAAGCCTTCACTTTAACAATAATTGCTAAACCGTTAAAAACTGCACTGGTCAGTAGCATTTGTCTCCCGTTGGGCATAGGTTCAGAGCCTGTACAAATACAGTAGCGAAACAATATATTATAAAAATATGTGTCTGATCAATCACTACAGCGTCAAACGCAGCGTGCATACTGCAATTAGCAGCTTCATAACGAGCGGCCCATAAGAAAAAGCGTCGACGCATCTTGTACATCGGCATATATACCGTAACGCATTCAAATAGAGCAAATACACATACACAGAGCCAATTACGCGCAATGCCATTACAACAAACCAGCGCGCGCACATTTAAAATGACTAAAGCGAGAGCTGGATGCGTATTACACATATATATATCGAACGGGATATTAATTGGCGGCTTCCCGGCTAACGGAAATGCGCGCAGCTTTTTCATCGATGCACTGTGCACGTGCCAGATGGAGAAAGGATACCGCATATACATACGAGCCGCGCGTGTAACGGAACGCAGGCGTGCCTCTGTGAGTAATTTTACGACCGATATATACTGTCTACGTGCATCCGCGCATTACGCATATATGATTACGTGTATTGGCTGCCGCGAGATGCGAGGGAAAAAGTCGCGCTGGCTGCAGGTGCGGATTTCTATGGGATTCTCTCGGCTATTTGTCTCTGCCGCGGCGGATTTGCGCAGAAGCCGGTGGATTAAGGTGGTACTGTTAGGATTTATGTGGATTCGAGGATTTTTATGGATCAAAGAAGCGGTGATTCGAATGGTGGGTATAGAATGCTATTTTTGGGACAACTTTTATAAATCGCGGACAGTTTGAAGTGTTGAATATCGAAGATGATTGGGATGAAAAGAAGCTGTACAAACAGGGATTCACACCGTAATAAGTTCATAAAGGTTTATGAATTTGGAACAATAAATACGTTGTGAAATTATTCAAATTATTATTAGAATGGAAATCTTGAAGAAAAATTAATATTACATTGAGAAAAGTTCTTGAGATCAAAACGTTATTGGTATAGTTTTCTCTCAGTTCGAATTTAAATAACCGCTCCATCTTTTCGTCGTTAATTCTCAGAATTTGAAACGGCCCGGCTTCGCGGTGGCGGCACGTTCCGCGCGCCCTCAGTCTTTCGGCTAAAAGGTTGGTGGCAAGTCGTAATAGCCCTTTCGTTCGGTCGTGCGTTCAATTAAGCCGTTGAAATTGCATGAACTTCTTTTTAATTTTTAATAAATGTATGGTTATATAAAAAATTGTGGCTGATACACAATATCCTTATAAGTTTATTATATTTTTATTAAATGAACAAGACATTACATTTGTTACTGATGTTAATTTAAAAATAAAAATAGGTTAGATAAATTTATCACTCAAATAATTTAACGCCAACAAAATGTATCTGCCGTAATAAACAGCACGGGAAAGGTCAGTGCTTCGCACGATGGTTTTCGGCGCGCAGCACCCTGTTTCGCAGTGCCATAGGCATCGGATTTACGGATGCAGGCATCTGAAACATATACCTGGCCCAGAGTCCCGGAAATTGTGCTCAATGAGGGGTAACTATCAGGAGAACAGAAAGGTTAAAGAACTTTGGCCATTTCTGTAATAGACATTTCTTATATTTTGAATCACATATGGATGTACCCTATTATATAGCAATAACCGTATCATACAATATTTAGGTATATCAATTTTTTTATTTCTCGCTTAACTATCTCATGAAAATATAAACAGTGAAGGCCACTATTTTATTTTTCAATGTTCTTATAAATGATAAAAAGTTTAAAACTATTTGAAACAATTTAGCGAGATACATCGGAAACATCACGTTTAATATATATATATTATACAATAATAAAGTGTATTATATAACAAAGTGTCGACTCTGTATCCGTACTTTATACATATAGCGCAAGAAAAGTGAGTGCCTCGCACGATGATTCTAGGTGCGCGGCACCGTATTTTGCGGTGTCAAGCGTTGGATCTACGGGTGCAGGCATCTCAAATATATATACCAGCCTTGAGTCCCGGAAAGTGAGCTCAATGAGGGGCCAAGTATCAGGAGAACAGATAGCTAAAAGAACTCTTACCATTTCTGTGACAGACATCTTTTCCATTTTGAATCACTTTAGATGGACTGTGCGACTATTAGAGCAATAATCATATCATATAAATGAGCTGAGTAAATTTTTCATTTATTAGTTAACTTTCTCATGAATCCACTACTTTATTTTTTTAATTTTTGGAAACTCGACACTTGATATTACAATTATAAATAAGGTATTTGGTTTTCACTTTTTTCTGCAACTTGGCTATTTTCATATCTATTATTTTTATTGTTTAACACAATACTTAATCAACTAGGATTTTTTCAAATTTATTTTTCAAAATTTTTTATCGCAAAATATTTAAACTCAACAACACCGTTTTTAAAAATTTTAAGGAAAAGGAAAGTGCAAATTGTTATATTAAATTTATATTAAATTCGAATTTTATATCACTTTTACCACATTACCCTGCTGCTTCCTAACCCAGATGTTGTATTTACATAAATTATCAGATCAGAAAGCTCCAATAATTGTTTAGACAATTATTATTCAAGTAAAATATTCAATTGAAGTATATTGAAAAAGGATTTCATCCTGGTGTTAAATCCTGGCACTTTGCTGCTAAGCTGAGACAATATAACATACTGACACTGTAATCGTACTTGTACAGCACCCAAAAAGTGAGTGTCACGTACGATGATTCTTAGTGCACGGCACCGCGTTTTGCGGTGCCAGGCATTGGATTTATGGCTGCATGGCTCGGAAAAATACCAGCCATACTCGGAAATTGTGCTCAATGATGTGCTCCCTTATTAGGAGAACAGAGAACTGAAAGAACTCTCGGTATTTCTATAATAGATATTTTTTGTATTTTGAATCATTGGATGGATGTACGCTATTGTAAAAAGAATCATATCATGTAATTTAGCTGAATATAATTTTCATTTGTTACTTTACTTACACCTAAATATGTTATACTCCTAAATATATAAACAATGCAAGTCCTTTACTTTTTTCAACTTGATTTTGCAACTTGATTAGTTTTATATTTATTATTATTTTTTAACACAGCGCTTAATCTATTATGATTTATTTCAGTCAAATTTGCTTTATTTTATAATATTATTTTAACAAAAAATTTAAACTATGAGAAAAGAAGAAATGCATACTACGCTACGCTGTATACATACTTTTATATAGCACCTTGAAAGTGAGAGTCTCGCACGATGATTCTCGATGCCCGGCACCGTATTTTGCGGTGCCAGACATCGGATTTACGGGTGCAGGCATCTGAAATTTACCTGCCCTAGGTCCCGGAAATTGTGCTCAATGAAGGGTAACTATCAGGAGAACAGAGAGCTGAAAGAACCTTTTCTGTGACAGATATCTTCTCAGTTTTGAATCACATTATATAAGTACATGAATCTATCCTAGAATAGCAATAATCCTATCAATTTATTTTGAAAGCTTTTTCCTAAACAAAGCAAAATCTCTATTTATTATTAAACTTTGTAACAATTTGCAAGTTTTTAAAAATTGTTCTAAACATTTTTAATTTGAAAATAAATGATGTAAAAGCGGAGGATATATATTTTTTTCCACTGATAAAAGTTCAGAATAGGTTTAAAGTTTGAAAATTCGTACAAAATCGATCAATAATAAAAACTGTTATAAATCCTAATTGTGTTACATATAAAATAGACACAAGGATCTACATGCATATATAATAGAGTGCTGACTACCTATTCATAGTAAGGGAAAAGTGAACCTCGCACGATGATTCTCGGTGCGCGAAACCGTATTTACAATGCCAGGCATGGGATTTACGGGTGCTGGATACAACTTAAATATACCTGCCTTGAGTCCCGGAAAGTGTTCTCAGCGAGGGGTTAACTATCAGGAGCGCATAATGCTGAAAGAGCCTTTACTATTTTTGTGACAGACATCTTTAATTTTTTAAAAATAGTATACTATAAATAAAATATATAAGTTACATTATTTAGCTAATCTACAAATGTAAATAACATTAATTAATAAAGTTATAGTTAAAAAAAAAAATTTAATAAATATAAACTATTAAATTTATTTAGAAAATTAATGAATTTAATTTATTTAATGAATTATAATTATTTAATAAACCAACATTTATTAGTTTAATTGAAAAAATTTGTTCTAGAAATTATTAAGAAATATAAAAATTACGCTATAACATGACATCAATATGCAAACACAAAGTACATAACATAATGTATCATAACTGGCAACAAAATGTGATTTTTTTGAAATGTTAACCAAATTTGTAAACTTTATATAATAATTCAAGGTAACTGTAAGTAGTTAAATTTAGTAAATACGAATAGTTAAATTCTTGACGGATCAATAAATATCATTATTATCCTCTTTTTGAAAAAATTAAGTAACTCGTTCATTCTTTAAAGATTTACGCATTCCGTCATAATCTAAAAATTAATGACGACTTCTTACCAAGAGCATACCAAAACAGCATAGGTACTGTAAACTATTATTATAAAAACGTTTTATAATAAAAATTACTTTAATAGTTTCCTCTAGGGATGAGGGGTCCTATTTTTCGACAATTCACTATTCTTTAATTGCAATGAACTTAGGATTTATAAAAAAATCATTATTACAACTATTTAAGTAACAGAACAAAGTGAAAATCGAATACCTTATTTATAATTATAATATATAGTGTGAAATTTTTTAACACGCCTCACTAAATTATTGCATTTTATTTTAAACTCTCTTTTCATCATCCGTAAGAGAATTGAAGAATGAAATAGGAGACTTGCATTATTTATGTGTTTAAGAGAAAGCGAACGAACAAAAGAAAAATTTACTTAGCTTAATAATATACCATGGTTATATAACTATAATAGCGGCAATCCATCTAATGTAATTCAAAATTGAAAATACGTCTGTCACAGAAATAGAAAAGGGTCTTTCAGCTTTCTGTTCTCCTGATAGCTAACCCCTCATTGATCACACTTTCCGGGACCCAAGGCCTCAAAATATAGTGCCGTGTACCCGAGAATCATCTTGCGAGACACTCAGTTTCTTCGTGCTGTAGAAGTACGAATACAGCACTATAGCGGGGAACAAAAATGTAAGAAATTTTGAATAACTGTTAGTAACTGTGAATAATTAACCATCTTTGCACGTAAGAGGAATGTAATCTTAAGTTGTCAAAACCAGTCTCAAAACTATTATGAAAATCATTAAAAAAATGAACTACTCTGAAAATCATTCATTACATTCTGTATTTTTAAAAAGTAATAGAGTAATGTAAACTACCGTTGTTTAAATATGTCTCTGGTATTAATGAAAAGCTGCATTGTACTATAGATATATTTTTTAAATTAAATTTTCAATAAATTAATGGTACTGTGTAATCGCCGAAAGCTATTAGGAGAGTCATAGATAATATGTAATTTAATTTTGTTTACACTATTATGAATATAAATATACCAACATTTATAATTATTTTTGACTTCAATAAAGCTTTATTTACAATATAAATATATCGATCTCCCTCTTAACTCTTTGAAATGATTTGAAAATTGTACGTCAAAGTTTCAAATAAATTTAACAAAGAAATCGGCAAAGGAAACAATAATGTTATTAATGATAATTTTGACGTTATTTTTAATTTAAGACCTTTAACACATTTTCTTTCAAGATGTTTTATTTACTAAATTCAAATTATTATTTTGTCATGAAAGTTGATTTATTTTCCTTAGTCTCTTGATATAGTTACCGGCAATCACAAAGAACCATTATTTTATGAGTTTAAATTAATCTAATGCTTTTTATAAATAAAAATTATTTTTCAAGAGTAGTTCATTCGTAACATTACATTATGGTACAGGATTTAAATAAAGAATTATAAACAAAACTTTACATTAAATTTTTATTAACCCATATAACCCATATAAAAATTACAAGACAACGTCTACTACCTATATACAATAAAAGAAATGTAGGATCTTACTTTTACATTCAGATCTTGTTTGAAAAATTTAAATAATTATTGAGTACGTTTAACTTCCATAAGTGGTATATTGACTATTACCATTACTGAGTAAAAGTCAATTTGGGTAAACTTTTTTCTTTCTTTTGTGAGGTTATTGCAGATTCTCTTTATCTTCTTTTCCTTTCAAGTCTTATTGTTACTTATTCGATGATCATTAAAATTTTCAAACAATGATTTTCCTTGATATTAGTTAATGATGTTATAAAAGTCGAGACCAGCTTGTAGATACAGACTCCAATGTTACAGGCGAGATTCTTAATAATTAAAAATCATCTATAACTATCTTGCAAGTCTTTAGGGCATAGTTTCCGCTGTAACAGAGAAATATAATGTTTTTACAAAAACAATATTAAACTAGATACCTTTATCAGTTATATAAAATATTTATTTTTGAACTTACAATAGCACCTACTATAACAAGCTAATCTGGAAGATCCTCCTAGATCTGAAAATATAAGAAAAATAATTAAATAAAGAAAACAATATAACAATGCAAAAAATCACAAACGTATAATGGTTTTGATAACTTACGGCTACATTTCTCTTGCTTGCAATGGCGGTAGTCGGTCCAATCTAATTATAGAAGAACTTGAAAAAATTTAATATTTTTTTTAAATCTCACACAGCAAGCATAGAATTTAATATACGTTTAAAACTTCATAAACATTAAAATTTTTATTAAATTTTTATTATCTTTTATTTATTTTAGTTATTTATTAAAATTAATATAAAAATTACTATCAATTTAGTAAACATGTGCCGTCAACAAAATTGACAACAATTTCAATTTCAAAGCCCCATTACCCAATGCAATAAAGTTTAAAACTGCAATTATTACCTCCGAACGCGAACGTGACGCAAAAAGCCATAAATATAATGAAAGCCAGACTTCTCATATCAGTATAAGAAAAAGGTCGGTTCTCTTTTTGAGTCCTGAAGAAGCTTAGAAAATCTCGTGGACGAACTGTCGACTGAGAATCGGCGCCAAGCGGCTCCCTTCCTTATATACACCTCGCTTATTGTTTCCCCGTATGTTATCGATAAGATAGATCATCATCACTTATCGCTTCATCTTCGTGTGCGTTCGCGACCCTCGACACAATGGAATTTTTTTTTTTCGATTCGCGACTTCAAGTCATAAACACGCGCGCTTTTTCGCGCGAAAACATCGCCAAGATTATTAATAGAAAACTAATGTACTGTAAGTATATGCGCGTCGACCCCCCCGTCAAAGTGTCAACGTGGAGAGGCAGGTATAAGAATTTTTTAAGCAGAGTCTGCCTATCTTTCGTTGCGATATCTAGTGTATGTACATCCCCGTATCTCTGCTTGTGCGTATTGATTAGGATGAGTTATCGATGAAATATGCGTCTGCGTGCGTGTATTTGCCGATCGCGATTTTTCGAGATCGAGAGAGAGAAAAACCGGCGCTGCGAGATTTACATCGGCGATAATTTAGCGTAAGTAATCGTGCTACGAAAATTATGCCATTCAGCTGTGTAAGTAAAGATTGTAAAATTAATTAGGCTGCGTGTTTGATCGTTCGCTGTATTGCCAAAATTCAGATGCGAAATTGAGTAAGCGCTGATTCGCGGGACTTTGATAGAGATAGCGTCAATATTGCTCTGTGCACTGATAATGATCGATGTAAATAATTCGAGAACTTGTTTGTTATAATAATATTTTTGTGATAATGTTTTCCAACTTGCTGAGCGTAGAATCAAGTATTAAGTTAATCAAGAATCGGAAAAAGTCGTTCGAAAACTTATTATCACGAGGAAATAAATATGGTAAATAACGTAAAGCAAACGGAGAATTAGTATAAAACGTACATTTTTATTACTTAAGAATGGATAAATATATTAAAGCGGAGATAACTTAGATTATTCATTTCTTTCTGCATAATCTGAAGATAGTCCTTGGGCGTTGACGAAATCGCGCTTTTCCCCACTTTTCTTATCGAATTTAAAGATAATTTTTATCAAAGGAAACAAACGGGCTTCGTGTCATCGTATCACAGTAACTGCTGGCAATGATCCAAACAAAACCTCGTTCGCCATTGTACTGATTCTGGAATATGCGTAATCAATTAATTGAGTGCCTGTTGTATTTACAAGTACATTTAAATAAAGAAATCTTTGTTTTGAATTACGTGAAAAATACATACGTTTACATTTTTGTTCACACGAATACTTCAATCCGTCAAGACTTGAGGCTTGATAAGTCTGTTGATTTTTGGTAAATTCTAAAGCGGAAACTTCGAAAAAAACAATATTTTTCTTAACTTTTGATATAGAGCTTCTACAGTTTTAGTAGTGAAGTATGTAATAGTCAAACTCGAACAAAGATTTATGGATATAGTAATATATACAAAAAAATTATTCTTATTTATTTTTACACTATACGGAATAAAATAATATTTTTTAAATAATGATAATGATAATATTTTAAAAGTAAAAGATGTTTTTATCATTTGCATACATACCTATTCCAAAAACACTAGATAAGTAGAACATTATGAATATTAATGAAAGAATAAATTTCATTTTTGAAAAAAAAAGATTTTATGACTTTAGAAATGTTTTTACTGGATTTATTTAATAGTACGAACTGTTTCTAGATCTTGTTTCTTCAAGACTGATCGCTCTTTTACAACGGAAAAAAAACTTTGGTTGATAGGAAATGTTTATGATTGCGCAACTTAAATAAGTATGTACGATATTGCAATGTAAATAGGGATTTATAGATCTTATATATGTTAAAGAAACTTGAAATTGTCTGATTTATGAAATTAAATTCTATAGATTAAAAACTATTTTGTTCATTCTGTTCGTTTCAAAGTATTATTTCAATAAAATATCGAATAAAGAGAGTATTCTATAATAAGTATTATTAAATAAATTTATGCAGCAAATTTTAATGGACGGTTTATTCTTTGGGAAACCATAACCCTTTCACGCACTTAGAGACATTTTCGTCCCCATACTTATAATAAATTATTAACCGTATACATAAATTATTGACAGTAATTTGGCAAAACAACTTTTAGTAATATTTCACTCCAAAAGTAACTTAAAAAGTATATAATATTTTTAAATAAATAAAAAGTAGATAATTAAAAAACAAAAAAAAAAATTCAAGACAGTTTTATTTATACACAGACTTATGTTTTGAGCTCGTAATTTACTAAAATTTGAGAAAAATATGATTATAAGGAAAGTACAATTAAATATAAATATTTTATTTGTATAAGCAAATATGTCTAGTGTCAAATTTAATTAACTATATATAAGTGTACAGAAATTTTAACAACCGTTATTTTAAATGTAAATAAATGTACAAATTACACGATTGATTTTCATTAACTCTGAAAAACTTGAAAGTGTTCCTTGTCGGAAATCATGTTGTATCGTGTTGTAGTTTCGTGCACCTTAGATAAAGACAAAGAAGATAATTTGTATATAAGACAAAATTAGTGATTGTCGTTGCACGGCACACGATACAGACACAAAGCCTCCGTTACAAAATTCTTTCAAAACAATAATTTTTTTAATATCTATTATCATTAGGCTTGAAAAAAGACATTACACGAAATGCAAAAAATAACATTTCAAATATATATATATTTTGAAGAAATTCCAAATAATTATCTGCAATACTATAAATTTATACAATTTCAATTTACAATGTAAAATCGATATGAGTTGTAAGTTCATCCTCTCTTAGTTTTCTATTATCTACAAATGTTAATGTATCTACAATATTATACTTTTCACTCATAGGAATCGAATTATCTAATTTACATATTTCAATTTCAAGTTCATTATAGATGTAGAATTGATAATTGAATTGTATTAAACTTAAATGATATGATTATTTTTTAAAATATAATATATAAAATTATTCTTAAATTACTATTTTATATGAGATAAAAATTAAAAATAATTTTAATAATGATGTAGCGTTTCGTTACTTTGAAAGTAATAATTCATTTTTACACATTACATAATGCTACGTATAAATAAAAATTTGACCCTTATAAATATGTTTATTCAATTATTTAATAAGTAAATATAAATTAAATATTATTTCTCTTCATTATTTCTTTTTTTTATTAAATGACCTAAAGTATAAATGTATTAGTATTAGAAATAATTTTTTAAAGTGCCAAGATTTTTTTATGAAAAATCATGTAAATCACTCGTGGTTAAACCACACAGTGAATATGACACTGAATTTTATTAAAAATTTATTTAATTTACTAAGCGACTGCAAACAAGTTTTCTGAAATTTTATACTTCATTTTTGAAATTTAATTGTTACGTATTAGTAGATTTATATTTATTATTGTCAAAAAAGTAAAGTAAATAAGTGAAAAACTTGATCGCCGGTTCTTATAGTTCGTCATAAAAAAATTTTTATGACCCATGCGGTGCCACAGCCTCTTGAGGGTTTAAACGGATATACAAAAAAGTGCACCTTTCTGCATTTGGACGAAACACCACGCATGCTCCAGGTACTTTTTCTTTCCTAAACCGTTTCAACGGCAAAAAACAATCGGCAGCGCGGGGTTTATACATGATTACATTTCTCGCCTCACCATTTTTTTTACAAGCTATTGACAGTTCACAGCTTGGACTGCTGCTGAGTACCCTTGCGTGGTACGTTGTTAAAAGGCTTGACTAGCGGATAAAGCGGAAGGCTCGTTTTAAACTGCAGAATGTCCTTGATGAGAGTTGGCTCGACTGGCTTACTTGACTGTTCTTCTTCGCCGTTGGTCGACGTAATGATTTCCGTCTCTGCTGAGGCACCGCCCTCCGCCGTCGAAACAACGTGGATACTCAGCTTATGCTGTTGTGGAGATTTGTCGTGTATTATGTCCTAGATATTAAGAATAACAAATAAGTTTTAATATTTTACAGTTAATATTTTAATTTAATAATAATTTTCTAAGAAAACATACTTTGTTGAAACTGAAAAAATTTTAAAACAAGTACAAAAAATAAAATTATTACCTTGAAAAAGTCGATTATTTGTTTGCGTGAAATTGTCCTCAGGTAGGCTACTTCGATATTCGCTCGATCGAAATTATATTGCTGTATTAAAATTTCATTCCAATAAATTCCAGACTGTGAGCTCATCATTTTCGGCTTTTCCAAGCGTTGCGTAGCCAATGATTCTTTATGCTTGTTAAACTCTTCATCAGTCATAGATGTAATGTAATTCTGAAATATTAATATAAATATGTTATTATTTTTAAGACTATAAATTATAACAAAGTAAATAGAATTTATTTTTTACAAAAATTTACCTCCATTGAATCCATAAAGAGATTAATTCTCTCCTCAACAAACTGGGGGTGTTTGTTACTTTGGACTATGATCCTGAGGCCCTGGACTCCATTAGTTCTTCGTATGCCGCTAAAAACGATATAACCTAGCTGTTCCTTGGTTCGTAAAATATTAAAGCACGGCTCAGATATGATTTGAGTAAAGAGCTCGAGCAGCATGTTACTCTCGGTCGACTGCATACCACTTTGGTAGTAAACCTGCGTGCACGAGCTCTTGTGATGTTTGTTCTCTACTTCGTATAAATAGTAGCAACCTGAAATAATTTTAAAAAAGAACTTATTTTAAATTTAGATTAATTAGTATTTGTAGTTAGTCGAATTTGTACTTAATAATCAGCTTATATTCTTAAAATAAGCATAATTTTTACCTTTTGGCAGTTCGAGTTCTCTGTATAGCACTAATTGTCTTGGCAGTAATGGAGTCAAGTCTTTCACCGACGATGTCAATTTAGACTCTACAATTTTCATAGTCTTTAATGATTCAGCCTTAGTTACGTTGCCGTAAATTAAACTCTCAATGTGCATTTTGCTCATGAGCAATGGTATAAATTGTTTAACTCTCTCCGCAGTCAACACTAAAATACAAGACGATATTTAACGTGAAAATCTTTGATTCATTTTTTGATAATAAATAACATGTTATTTTATTTATACTCACTAGAGCAAGCGTTTAACAGTTCATTTTTCACCCAAACTTGTTCAGACATAAGCACTCCAAGATAATGAGCTGCATGTTGATATGGTTGCTCTGCTTCAAAATTCTTCAATCCTCGAATGTACTAAAAATAGCAATAGATTTACATTTACATATATACATACATACATTCAAAACATCAGTAACTTACATTCTCTTTCAGTATTTCAAATCTTTTTTCATCAATTGTGAAATTCATCATACGATCTAAAATTTTATCTAATAAGACATCCAGCTTGTGATCGTAGCCTGCAATTATCAACTACAAAATAGATAAGGGGTGCTTTAATTTACCTGGTATAAAAAAGAATGAAAAGAAATATTATTTACTTACGCTTAGGCCATATTTACTATTGCTAAGTTCCCATTTTAGACCAGCTAAATCCGCATTATAAGCATACTCATTCAAAGAATCTTTGAATAAATTAACAAACATGTAGGTCATGTTGGTACTAAGTGGATCGATGTAAGCAAGTGGACTAAAACAAAATATTTAAAAGTTTTTAATTTCCGATGTAGCGTGATGTACTGACGCTTAATAAATCGATACTAAATTTACCTAACAAAGTCGAAAGTCATTATAGCTTTCGGTAAAAAGAATTCATCATCCTGTTTGAACCAGAGTCTTATTAATGGATTATCTTCCACAATAGAAGGAAACTTTTCTGGCTGCAAATATTCAAATTTATTTTGTATTAATTATCATAAATCAAGCTAAAGTTTAAATAAGTTTATCAAATGACCTTTTCGTTAGGTTTGATATCGAACTTGCTGGGTATGAACTCGTTCTTCTCAGGCAAATGGAAGGCTGGAGCGGTGCCGGCGTTACTCCATTTTTTGATTAACTCGTCTGGTATGCGCTCCTTTTTATACTTGGTACCGTACCATGATTCAACGCTATTGGCCTCAGACTCGTAGCTCTTGCCCACTACCTGTACTCTGATTTTCTCCGGCACAAGGTAGCTCTTTAAGTCTTCGATGAGATCAGGCCTCCATTCGGTGACGAGTCGAGGACCACTAAGCACCTCCTCAATTGGATAGTCCTGTAGCGACTGCACTGTCTCATTAACGTAATTGCGCGGTGAAGACTTCTCTTTAAATCGAAAGTTCATGTTTGCTATATCTTTGTACTCCTGCAATTTATTGAAAAAGGTTATTTAGAAAAAATTCATTTTCATTACTATTTCGAATTACGCACATCGAATATCCACTCGACTGGTCCTTCTGTTTTGATTAAATTGATATACTGGAAGGCCATAGTGATGATATCATCGATGTGGAGAAGTCCGTCTTCGGTGAGATCCACATATACGCTGAAAAAGTCAAACCCCCTTGCAGAAGATCTTTTACCGGCCATAAGCGAATTACACCAACCCTTTTCCTTCAACGCGGATAGAAGCGAACCTTTTCCTTCGTGACCTAGTAAATGAGCCCAGTAGTGGACAGGCTGAAATTAATTTAACTTTGTATTAGAAACTTAATTTTATAATAAAAATTCAAATACTTTTAGAAAAAAGTGAATAACTATTAATTTTTACCGATGCTCTAAAATGCTCCTGTAAATCTGGGATAGGGAATGTGATGTTGAGATTCCTGACGTCCTTGATTGGAACAATGAACCATTTTGTTCGAAAATGTTCGTCGTTAAATGGGTGATCTGGCCATTTTGGTGCCTCGATATCTTTGTTTTTAATGTCAGAAAACATTTCAACAATCATTTTTTCCAAATCATCTAAACTTTCTAAAAAATAGAATTTTAGGGTTAAATTCATACATCATAAAAAGGGAAAAATACTTCAAGGTATCAGAAACTTATATTTTTAGGTACAATTTTTTTTTTCTTAATATGATCTTACCTTTGCCAAGAATACTTAATGACATAATGTTTGCTGAATACCAAGTATTGTGGAAATTGAGAAGTTCTTGTCTTACATTAATATCTTTAGATTTTGGTATAACATCTAATGTTTCTCTACTTCCAGTTCCAAATTTAGAATAGACATGATTTGGATCAGCTGAAGATTTATCTAATTGATCTAAACGCCAAATATCATTAGCTAAATTCTTTTCGTGTTCTAAATGCACAGCATTTACTTCTTTTTCAGTTGCTGATTCCGTAAATAAAGGAGATATAAAAAATTGAGAAAACCGATCTAGTGCACCTTCCAGATTATCTGGATTTACATCAAAATAATAATTTGTGTGATCCAGGTATGTTGCAGCATTACTAGCTCCTCCATTCTGTGATAAATATTGGTTGTAATCGTTTATTTCTGGATACTTTTTAGTGCCAAGGAATAGCATGTGTTCACAAAAATGAGCCAAACCAGGAAGTTCTTTTGGATCACTTAAATAACCTAAAGGTAAAAATACATGCTTAATTTAAAATCGAATTATAAAAGAGATAAAAAAGTTCTTCAAAAATCTACTGAAGAGATATTTATTATTGAAATAAATAATTTAAAAATAGTGAGTTAAAATTAGTGGTTAAAGTCAAAACAATTTAATATCCCAGATAACATTGTGCTAGTTCAGTGGTTGAAAAGTCATATACAATAAAAGATTCTGCCTATGTATAAATGTAGGGATATGATTTTACGCATGCACCCGAAAGCATGCAATGTTTACTGGGATAACTTTAATACACTATGAACTTACCAACATTTACATCTAAAGAAGCAGCACTTTTATCAGTTGTTGGATCGCTTATAAGTAATACTTTCATTTTATTATGAAGGATCAATCCTCTGTAGACTCTTTTATCGTTGGGTGATTTTATGATATTATTGTAGCGTTTTGGCTCTTTCACATTTAATGATGCCATTTTTTCTGTAGATTTGTGCCTGTAAATGTCAAGTGTACTTTAATATTTACATACCAACTAATCAATTTTGTTACACATATTTCTATGTAGATATTTATAAAGATATATCATAAATTATAAGGTAAAAACCTGATAATACTTTTAACTGGAATGTAAATGATTGTTACTAATTGCAATCTAAAAGGCAATGTTAAAATTGCATAAAATTAAGATTCTGATTCATGAATATAGTATCAATTCATTCTAATTAAAGCTTTAAAAAATATATAATGCTCAATTTAAATTTTAGTAAAATTATATTTTTTCTCGTGATCAACAGAATATTTTTGCTTAATCACAAAATGAATAGTAAATTGAGTAAGCAATGTTAATTATTATTTATTACTTTATTGCATATTCATTTATTTATTTAGTTTTTTAAATTAAAAAATTTTTAGCATTTTGAATTCTTGTTCTAGCTTATGCGGAAACATTTATATTTAAGTAAACTAAGTCAAAATTATAAATTCAAAAATAACTAAGTTAATGAAACTGCTATTTCAATACTTCTTTCACAGTAATTTAAATTTATCCTTATTCAGTAAACTAAAATAATTATAATTCTTATTTATCACTAATGTTCTTCTAATCACTTCAATGATAAAAACCTGTCTAGTTTAATCAATAGATAATATTACGTATGCACAGCTAACAAGAATGAAATTCTTACACAGTGAGACAGTCTCCAGACTCCGAAGTCTCGACGTTTTGGTGCAGCGATGTCATTTTGATTAATTCAACTAGCAACTAAACTCTTGCGCAGACAATTATTACTATCAAAACTCAAAATCTTGTCTCATCAAAACTGAGCTTCCCATAATCAACACACCCGACCATCACTGGAGCACAACTGACGCTGAACTGAATACAGGTGTAACGTTTTTTTTAAAGGAAAGGTATCACAGCCAGACCGAAATACTGAAACAAAACGTGCAGACCAGGAAAGAAATAACAGAAGGTCCGACAATGCCGCACAACACAAGCAAAACGAGTTTTTTTTTTATCCACGTACACGCGCGAGTCAGCTGTCCAGGAAACGATAAATAATCAAGGTAAACACGCGCCTTGTGTAGGTATAATAACTAAATTGGCGCACACGCAGACGGCTAAATCCGCGCGTATATATACACGTATAACTACGTATACGTCGTGTCCTACAATACAACACGCCAGTGAGACAGTGTGTGGGTGGGGGGCAGAAAATTCGATTCACAGGTGGGAGTGCATTGAATAATGAAGGAGCGGGATGGAAAAGTTAGATCGAAACTTAGGTTAGTCGGGGAGTAATACTTTTTTCTTTTCAAACCGATATTATGATTCACCGTTGTAGTTTTGCGTGTGCATTATGTGTAATTGAAAAGAAGCGCGTGAGCTTTTTTTGCACTGCTGACTAAGTGGATTCGACGAAGAAATGCGGATTTTGAATTTTTAGAGGTTAGGCCGAGAATGTAATCACTGAAAAGATTGCGTTGATCTTTGAATGAATATATTATGTAAAATAGAATCGAACGCTAAACTCAATAAAAACGTACAATTCTTACGCAAAAAAGACTTTAAAAACAAAAATCGGGCACAAAATGAAGAAAAAACTACACACAAATCCTCAACGATCCAACGACCCCCAAGATTTTCGCACAAACAGCAATAACAGAATTGAGGTTAGATTCCCCACGCAATCGCCAGGTAATTACACCAACGTTGCAAAAAAAGGCCAGAAACGAAGGGAAAGGAAGAAAATAAAGAGCAGTCTCTCACCTGGCGAAAACGAAGGAGTGAAGGGGAACGATGACAAAACGGACTCGCAGCAGGCGTTTAGCGAACATTTGAAGCCGTCTGCGCGCACCTGTATATTCTTTATCAGCTGCCCTTTCTTTTTTTTCTGCTATATATTTTAAACGCGATTTTTCCCACGGAGAGAGGCTGTATGTTCGAAGTGTAACCTCCCGCACGGGCGCACAGCTGGCTGCTGGAGCGCGGGCGCAATGTGAAGTCGGGTGCGAGCTATTTTTTTCTGCG
Source organism: Eupelmus azureus (assembly GCA_030522685.1). Lineage (NCBI taxonomy): Eukaryota > Metazoa > Arthropoda > Insecta > Hymenoptera > Eupelmidae > Eupelmus > Eupelmus azureus. Next base: position 5,320 of record JAPYZA010000648.1, on the reverse strand, counting down.
AAGCGCGCGGGAAAGCAATTTAGTTAGAGGATTGCGGAGTGATAGTGTTGTGGGATAGAAGAAATGGAAAATTGCGGGTGAATTATTTATGTTGGTTGTCACGCGAAGTTTAGGTCTGGTTATTGATTTTAAAGTGCTTTTTATTGAGCTTCAGTGAGGTTTTTACTATGCGGATTTTTCTGAGGTGGGTGTATTGCAGGTGGATGGTCGATTTTTAAATTTTTTATTTGATATGTTCTTTGGTGAATAGTTTTTTAAATAGAGTTAGGCTGTAATAAATTATGAAAAAGTGCGAAACTGTATCAAAGTATGATGAGTAGTCCCTATATCGGTTCGAAACTGTGCCAAATTGTACCAAAACTTTCATCACAAATATCCTAATTATAACTAGGTTGCCAGTGTTTTGTAAAATTTTTATTTCTAGTGGAGTACTAATATTTACTTTTTCATGATTATGGAAACTTAAAGTTGCACGGTACCATATTTACTTTACGTATTTATTGGTTTTAAACTTTATGCTACTTTATATGTCCCATCCACCCGCGCTACTATAAAAATCCTCTATAAAACGAAAAATAACAAACCAAGTAACCTCTCACAAGCAACTTACAGGAAATACTTACAGTTTTTCATAAACACAGTTTCAACCGAATAAAAAATCATAACAGCATTCAATGAAAAATAAAATAATCTTTATTCCTGGCTCTATTGTAATGTAAATTACCATTCTACATTTGTACACAAAAACGTATTTACACTTTTTCTCCTACTTCATTTATTTTTTTTTAGATCTTTTTCCATCCATTCACTGACTCCGTCGTTGTTCCCTGACTGCAACATAAAAACTGTCTCATTGTCGCTAGTTTCACGCTTTGCTCTCTCGAAAGCCGATCCATTGTCTGCGGACTTCCTCGTTCTTCGGTCCCCAGCTTTTCGACGGTTCGAGCGCGCGTTTGAATATCTGTGATCGGAAAGGCGAAAGGTTTAATTAAGTGAATAAAGACGCTCGGAGTTTTGTTTTGCAAGTAAGTGTGGGTGAATCTTTTGATAGTCTTTTAGAATAGGAAGCATTGTGTGATGAAAAGATATTTTTGTAGTTGTTTTTAATTAAGCAATTTATACGCAGTTCCAAGTTGGTTAAAATTTAATCACAGAATATGAGAAAAATCTAATGCACAAATATTGTGTAATCTTATGTTTAATACTTAGAGTGCATTTGTTTTTAAAATGATTTTACACAAATTTTATGTATGATTACACATATTTTACACGAAATAAGGAAAAGCTGTGCATTAATTATTACACAGAGAAATTTGTGTGATTTTACCCTCAATTTGTGCATTCAGCATCAAATTACACCAAACTCACAATTTCGAACTAATCTTATAAGCGTAATAACTTTAAAAAACATCGAATATTTGAATAACATACATAAATATCGCCAACCATTATACAGATTCAATAGTCTATCTACTTCCCACATAACAAGCTCGTTATTTTCCAAAAGCCTGGCACCAATCACAAATACAAAAAAAAACGAATATAATTTATCTCACCGCTGGGAATCCGTGATCTCTTTTCTTCAAAAGCGCGACAATCATCCAGAGTGGAATCTGTGCAAGAGCAATACTGAATAGAATCCATCCAATAACTGCAAAAATAATATTTCCAAGAGTCAAAACCGCTTGAAGTTTAATAAAATGCAATATTCTGAAAAGCCAGTGTTATGAGTTACCGTAAACGAAATCCGGATAATAAACGCCATTGTACGTCAGGAGCTTGATGTTAACCATACTGTAGATGAAAATGACGGTTATTATGGCTGGTGTGAGGAATCTCCAGCAGAAGCGCCAGTATATGGACAGTTTGCGCTTCAGCATGAATTCGACGTCGTGGAGGAAATTTCTTTGGCCTTTTGAGATGTTTTATCAAAGTTTGTTATTTTTTTGTTAGTTTTTATAGTTTTTTTGTTAACGTTTGTTGTAGTGAGTGAGAAAGTTTGTTTACCGTAAGCGTAAAATACGGCGATTAATTCGAATATCGCAGGTACGAAGGCAATGAAAGACGTGGCGTAGTAGTCTACGAAGGTTACCATGAATTGACCACCCTAGATTGAAATTAAAAATATTTATTTAGGTTCTACTGAAAAATAAAATTGTAAGAAGGTAATTAATTTTGGAATTTACTAAAGTCATAAGAGCAACTATTTATGTAAAAGAATACTTTATGGCCTGAAAAAATATTTTAAATCGATTAGTTTTCTAAATGTTTATTTAGAGATCCTCTAAATAAAAATTGTGAGTTAGGTAAACAATTAGATTTTATTATGTTTACATTTTTTCTCTATTTGTATTTAAACGATTTTCAGTTCTGTTTGTTTAAAAAATAAAATAAATCTTTAAACATCAAAATTCAACGAAAAACAAAATGATCAAAAAACCATTTTATACGAACATTTTTTTAGCGATCAATATCAATATCTACGATTCTAATTCTACAAAAGTATTAAAAATATTTGTCCAATTTTACTTTAACGAAGTCCGATAGTTCTATTCCCAACTATACAAATGAAACAGTTTTTTGACTATAAAAAATGAATATATTGCGGTTCAAGCAAACCAAAGATGTAGTTGCTCTCTGTAATAGTACACTCTATCTCTCTGCAAATTTTCAATTCAATATTTCAAAGCACCTATGTAAGAAAAAAATTTGATAAAAATTTTTTAATTGTCTTCTCAATCTAAAAAATTTTTTTTAATATGGAATTATATTCTTTAGTTAACACGCGGAGTTCGAAGTTTAGTTATACATAATGAACTATTTGATAATAGTATTTGGTAATATTATAATCTAATTTTAAATAATTAAATCTAATTTTCTGAGAAGATATAAACAAAATAAAATTATCGATTGTCTGCTATCAAGCCCCGTTCCCCCGTATTAAAAAAACTTTAATCAAATGCCAATCTTACATGACTCGAAATATTGCTTTGAAACTTTACATTTTTTTACAAAACCACCGCAACGCGAATTCCTACATAAATCAACCCATATCTCACCGGAGTAACATAAATCAGTCCTATAAGAAACTCGAAGAACACCACGCCGCAGGCGACGTGCCACAGTCTCCAGTGCGGAAACTGATCGTGCACAATGGTGATGATGCTAGATGTGAGCGCCGCCTCGCTGCCCACCCCCAAGACGAACATCATGATGAAAAAAACGACTGCGAAGAATTGGGGCAGTACCGTGAACTTGGCGATGGCGTCCGGATAGGAGATGAAGGCGAGGCCGGTACCACCTCGCACCACCCCGGAGATGTCGTCGGAGCCGAGCTCGTGGGCTAGATTGCCGAGGATGCCGAAGATCGTGCAGCCGGCTAGTAGGCTTGTGAAGATGTCGAGGGTCGTGACGATCTGGGCATCTCTGGTGGAAAGTTGGTTATGAGGATTATTATGCTTTTTTGTGTATAGTGGATAATGTGTGGGAGATTGAGAGGAAAAGGAAGAGATTTCATGTTAATTTAAATTTAATTGAAACATAATATTCAAGTTGCACGGATTTAAATTATCATAACTTTGAATCAAATAAGTATTATTTTTTAATTCTGATAAAAAATCAGATAGTACCTTCCGTTTTACTATATTTTTCAAATCTTTATTTACAGGACTTAAGTAAACTGAATTATTTATTGTTTGAGATATATTGTTTTAATCTAATTCTAAAAAATGGCACTAGCTCAAGTTTTTAGGTCACGCCCAAAAACTTTAAAGCATATGTTCCTTTTTTCTAGAAAATGTCCTTTCAAAATTTTAGTGGAAACTATAATTAAAAAAATTACCACTTCTTATATTTAATATTAAAGTCACCAAACATCATATAAATTCCCATCCATCTTCTAGCTCTCTGAAATCTCACACAATCGTAAACAATAATCAATCAAAAAACTTCACCACGACACTCCAACATCTCACCTGTAAACATTATGCTCAAACTTGTTGTGCGACGAGAACATGACGATAGCTCCGAAGCAAACCGTAAGCGAGAAGAAGCACTGCGACACTGCCTGGTACCAGACCTGCGGCTCAATCAGCCTATTCCAGGACGGCGTGACGAAGTAAAGGATACCGTTTGAAGCGCCCTCTAGCGTCACGGCGCGTATGAGCAGCCCAATCATGACGACGTAGGGGAAGCAGGCGAGAAAGTAAGCAGCCTTGCCGGAGCTCTCGACGCCGCGTATTACCACACCCAAAATGACCAGCCAGGCGAAAAGCAGACAAAGGGTGAGACGCCAGTCTGGCAGGCCCAGGCCATCGTTTATGTCGGCTTTCTCGCGCAGTACCTCCTTACTGGAAGAGGGTAAATGATTGGAGAGTTAGTTGATTCATTTTGTGACGATGTGAGCTAAGATCTTGGTGAAACTTTGGAGTATGTTTTGAGGTACCGAAAAATGAAAAAGGACTTGTCTAAACTGAAATATTTACGTTTTAGAGACTTTTTTCATATTTTCTTTAAAATGAATCTATAAGTATCGACAACTTGTTAGACTATACAATTGCGGCTTCGTTCATTTTTTGGTACCTTAAAGCATATTCTAAAGTTTCATTAAGATTGGTGATCCGGATCTCACGTGCTTTCCTGGTAAGTGAATAAGTTCATTTTTTGAATATCATATCGATCCTTAGCTTTTTAAATAATAGTCCACTATAATGTAGATAAATGCAATTTTAATTGCTTTTATTTATTCAATTTTGTTTTCTATATTAGTTTGCAAAGAAAATAATATATCTTAAAGTTATGGCCTTAATTATATTCACCTTATGTACCTATATGTATTAAGTATTAAATTTTTAATTATTTTCTTCGATCTCGGAGATATAATTAAATATAAAAACGTAAATTTTTTGAAAACATGAAAAATTCAGTTAATGTGGGACATCACTTATATATTTGTTGAAAAATTCTGTTTATTAAATATTAGCATGTTATGTAAACAGTATGAAAATTTTAGACAGTAATATTAGATGTATAATTCAACTTGAATGAATTAAATGCTAATATGAGAAAATTTACTGTGCTTTAAAAAACTATATTAAAATTTTATATTAGAAATAGCCGTTTTTCAATACTACCTTTAAATAAAATGTTTTTCAATACTATCAAATATCTATCGTGTATTATTATTTTTAAAATTTTCAATCACGTAAGTGATGTTTTCAGAAACGAAAAATTCGAAAATCTAAAACAACAGCATAAAAATTGTAATCGAAAAAACGCATCTCTTTGATTAAACTAAAGCTTCTCAATTTAGTTAATTCGT
>JAPYZA010000647.1:0-46809 GCA_030522685.1 Eupelmus azureus | reverse complement strand
AACAAAACGACATCCTTTCAATTACATCTCCCCTTCGAAGCAATTATACAACAACACCAAAATAAAACAAACCAACAAGAACAATCCCGCTGCATCAAACTCCCGAGCAACCGAAAGAAAAAAACCCCGGCTAAACCTCCCAACACACCCAGCAGCACGAGAAATCTCCTCTCCACGTGCAGCCTGAAACTCATCAAACTCAAAGAAAAGCTCTTCAGACCGGCATTCGCGAGACCGCTTAAAGCTCCCCCCCACTCACCTTCGTGCGTGCTGCAAGCTCAGCGCATACGCGCTTAATCTCGAGAGAGATAGAGAGCCAGGGAGATAGCGCGCGGGTGGGGGGGATAGTCGCTCGGCACTTAGATTAATTACAGAAATTAGGAAATTGGATTAGCCTTGAACGAGAGGCGGTGAGCGCGCGCGAGCGGCTCATTGAGTGCATATAGGGGAGCCAAATGCGAGAGAGGCTCCATTAGCGGAGGGCTCGGTTGCACGCGGCCTGCACCTCGATTGCTTTCGCCTTTGGTCAGGGCGATTGTTTTCCAGCGATTGATAGCGAGATCGCTCTGCGGATTTTCGGGGGATGAGTTGGAGGGCTTTAGGCTGATTGAAAATTGAGAAATGGCGGCGATGATGGAATGGCCGCGCGGGGCGGATTAGATTCGTTTGGAGAGTTAATTTGTTATCGTAAATGGCGGGATTTGTGTCGGCGCTGGTTTTTATGTGCGCTCGGTGCGAGGATAGGTGTGGGTTTGACGGATGACTGAGATTTTTTAGAAGTTTTTTTGGGTTATGTGCGTGGAATGAGATATTTTGTTGTGACGGTTGGTAAACTGAATAATGGATTATGTTTTAGTGTTACGTAATTATGTTTTTTATGTTTTATATTGCATACACGATTCAGGGAATATGTGAAAATTATTTTTGTTATAACATTTAGTAGGTGATAAAACACTATTGAATACATAAATATAATTCACTTGAAGGTGACGTAAAATAGGAAACTCAAAGAATCATTTTCACGCGAACGCATCGATCAAACAATAAAATCTATACTTGTATTTTCCCAAGAATAACTGTGTAATAGTATTAGTGTAGTATTCAATAATAATATTATCTTAGTTATACCTTTAAGATATACTCTTTTCTCTTACTGCAAACTACAGTATAAGTCGAGATATATTAAAAGCTCGGGAACTGTATCAGGAGTAGTCTTATATTGTCCTCCGATTTTCATTGTTCGTTTAATATAAATAATAAACCTTTTTTTAGCACTCAATTATACTATTATAATTTTATACTCTATTTTAATTATTTTATTATATAATTCTGGTACAATCTAAAATTTTTTTAGAACAATCTGAAGTTAAATTTATAAAATAATGATATTAAAGCTTTATAAAGTTTTTTGAAAAATTCTACCACCACGGCTCCCTAGCCGACATCGCTGTAGAATAAGTCTTATAAAGCTGTCGTTTGTGACACTAAAAATAAAATAATTTTTTAAAAAGACTTTTTTATAATTCAATCTAAAAATTTTATTCTCAAAAATTGCTCAATTTAAAATAACCTCAAATGCAAAATAAAATAATTTTTATTAAATTAAGAAAATGTAACGTTAGTTATATACTTTTTTTAGTTACCTAATAAAGATTTATTTTCTCCTCATGTTTTTTGCACAAATAAGTTAATAAGTACATTATAGTAACGAATTTAAATATAAAAATTTCATGAAATCATGAAAAATTGATTATGGATACAGTCACATCAAGTAACTAATACAAAAACAATAAACTTGATTTAAAAAAAACAGACGTTAGCAATTATCTTAGAAAGTCTCAGACACAATCCCAATAAACATCTTAAAAAATCTAATTTTCATCTTAAAAATTTAAAAATCCAAAAGCTCTAATCCCTTCCTCAATACATATCCACCGCCTCCCATCATTATTATCATCTCCGCGTTAATCCGTCTTATATTAACGATCGCGCCCCCACGATAATCCCCCCCGGAAAGTTCCGGCCTTTAAATACCCAGCTTTCGTTACGGCAATCCCAGGAGAAAGAGAATGAATTGCCCGGAACTAAATCCGAATCCACTCGCTCGGCTACGTAGAGAAATTTTCAGTCGAGAGGGCCGCTCTACATTTTTCGGCGGCTGCATATTTCGGCGTTGTTTCAGCCCGCTGCGCGAACAGGGACATAACGAAAGGGAGAGAGAAGCATCCTCGCCGGTGCATTTCGGCGAAAATGTTTTCCCAGCCGTACAGGAGGGAAAAAAAAGGTTGCGCCAGCGGCGCTTTTTCACTTCCGAGAGAGAGGCGCGTTTATCATCGTGTTTTTGCGGGTCGCGTCTTTTTTTTGGAAGGAGCGTGTGCATTCAATTTGCGAACGGTTTTGGATTTTGGGGGGTTTGGTGCGGGTTTGTTAATTATGTATTAATTTCGCGGCTTTTGCGAGGGGAATTATAGTTAATAATTTAGAGCGAGCTTTGCAATTTTGGTTGAAAATCGATGCGCGAGGTGAGTTAGCTGCGTAATGGTTAAAATTTTATGTACGATTCGAACGAAACTTTCGCAGTATAAAAGTTACATTAACAATTTATTACGTGTGCAGAGGTATAAGAGGTAACTACAATTTTCGTTGAATTTTCGCACGTAAAGCCCACATTTGCTGAAACATAAAATAGGGCGAACTGAAACAGCGCTAGTTAAAACCATATTAAGCGCAGAGTACGAAATACAACTGAAGCAAAACAAACAGTAATTCGCTGCGATACAGAATCATCCGCGTATAAAATTTAAGAACCCAGAGAAAATCTGCTCAATAAGTACACCCTCGTAAATTGATCAATCAACACCGAACAGAAACAAACAAAACTTCATCGCTCTGTTTACACACAGTCATCGCACATCAAAGCTTTCCGCTGCAACCGGCTTCCCGAAAGCTCGCTTTGCCGCCCCCCTCGCTTGTCAAATCCCTCTGTAAACTTTCATGCCTAACAAAATTATGAGCGAATCAAGCGACTGCACTCCACAAATACACACAACACTTGCGCACTCCAGCACTCTGGGCTCGATTTTCGCGCTCAAAAAAGACGCATCTATAGCTCGTCGACGCCGGGTGTAATTAGAGCCGGTCCTGAGTTTGCGGAATCGCGCGGCTCCCTAGGGCTTCGCGGTTATTCGATAGCCCGCGTTGCAGGGTACTCAGGACCCCCACTTTGCGAGGGCTTCCGGCGACGCGGCTGATTTATCCACTTCGAGGAGGCGCTTTTGTGGCTGTGACGGGGCTCGGAAAACCGGGACTGGAAATCTACGTCGCTTCTTGCGAGGAATGTCGTCGTTTTTCTTTTGCGAGCGGCTCTTTCCGAATGGAAATAAACATCGGTGCTGAACGCTCGCAAAAGTTGAACGTTCGAGATCTTAAAGATGGGAGGATGTAAGGGTAAACAGGATGGAGCTTTTGAGAATTGCTGTTCGATGAGATGAAATACGTGATTGATGCTGTTGAGAAGCGTTCAAAGATTTTACAAAATAATGTTTCAAAAAAAGTTGCTTTTTGATGCGCGTTTCAAATTGATTGGTATACATCTCAAATGATTTCCTGATATTTCACCTTTCATCTATTTTTTTCAATCGCATACGCTCCTCTAACTGAAATTGAAATTGGTAATATCTCAGCAAAAACCTCTCAGCATTGAAATTGTATGCATATGCAGACCAAAAGAAAGCTAATTTCCTCTTTCAATCTCGACAGCACGATCGGTTCGATGCCGCGCATGCACAATGAAAACGCGTGTTTTATGATAAAAAAAAGATTCTAAGCCAAATATCGATTCCCGCGATGCTTGAAAAAGTTAGTTTACGTACTTCAGAGGAGTCGCATAAAAAGGCAATCTAAAACAAAAGTCCGTAGTTACAAGATAAAGTGCAGCACATAAAGACGCGGCAAATGGCAGATTTCATAACAGCGCGTAAAAGCGAAGCCAACGATAAAATTCTTCGCTCTGAAATGGATACGCTCGTATATAGAATACGCGTGGAAGTTGAAACCGCTCTATTATTTTCAAATAAAGCAATAAATTTGCGGGAGTTCCGTAAAAGGCCGAGTCTTTTACTTACATTAATACAAAAAAAAGAAGAAATTAAACTTGATAAAACTTCTTCTGCGATACATCGAGGAATAAAGATTCCCTAAGTTCACGGAAGAAGTAATTCTATGACCTACCAAACAGAATATGGCTATGCTTTTTCAGAAGCAGCACGTTCCGACCCTAAGATCCGTACTTTATCGTACTCTCCTCCGCGACAAAGTAAATTCGAACTACAAGCTTTCCTACTTCCAAAAAGTCACAAAAACGACCCGAAAGTACTATTTCACCAACGGAACGTGCCGCTTCTCTCGTCGCCAACCAAAAAAAACAAAAAAATCAACCGTTAAAAAAGTTCGCTCCACGTATGTTACAGGACGAGGCGGCAATGACGCAGGAGGAGCGCCTAATCGAGCAGGGCCGGCTTTCGGAATCCGAGCTGCGGATGGCTGAGCGGCGCAAGTACCTGGCGGAACGCTGCGTCGAGGAGGGATTGGATAGGCCAGGCAACGATTCGCTTCATCGGCCTAACGCATGGGAGTTCCTGGTTAATCGCGAGCACCATCTGATCTGGTGTAATGTATTCAAGGCTGCTTCGACCTCGTGGATGTACAATTTCAATTTGCTGGCGGGGTAAGTTCAGAGATTAATGTGATTATTTGGAATTTTGTGATGGTGAGATGGATTGGTGTTTGCGGATGTTGAGATTCGGGCGGTGTTGATGTATTTAGATTTTTTTAGTTTTTGATGTTGGCTCTGTGAATTTTAATCAGTGGAAATTTCACTATTAGTGGAATTAGTGTAGCAATCTCAATTAAAAAATAGTGGAAATTCATGATAAAGTAGTGAATTTTTTACTATTTGTTAGTTCAGATTGCTCCACTAAATAGTAAATAGTGGAATTCCCACTATTTAAAATTTAGAGAAGGTTGACTTCTAATAGGGTTGCATCGCTCAAATAGAAAATTAATTAGCTGTAGCTAATTGGAATTTTATTCGGTCTTTACCTTTACTAGGGCTTAATTAACTGGTTTCTAACAGACAGATACAATTACAATGATAATTAGCTAATCTGTAATAGTTAGGCCCTCATGAGAATTTAATACATAATACTTTATTCAAAAATCATTAAAGGATTGCTGAAGATTATCAGAATAAGCTAAGTTTTCGGACGAGAAATATTTTCATGAGATAATAATTTAATAATTTAATATTAAATCCATGATGAGAGTTATCTAGTGGATTCTAGCAGTAAACTCAAATTTGCTAACTAAATAAATTAAGACTTTCTCTCGACCGGAACGTTGAGATAATTTAATACATAATACGAACTATTAAATTTTAAAACCGATAAATTAAATAGTGTTTACCTAATTTGCCTGACGGCTAATGTAATCGTAACATTCAGCAAAGCCCTAGTTAAAACTTAAACAAATTTACACACCTCGCCTAGCTAAATTTCTACTCGAGCAATCAATACTAAAACTCAAACCGTCGCACACTACGAATCTCAAAGAAATCAAACAAGACCGTCAAATATTTTGTCGCAATCAACGACAGGACGAGCCAGCCAAGACGAAAGACAAGCGGCCCCGGCTCCTATACAGCTCGAGTTTTCGTGTTGTTCCAAAATCTGCTGAATGGAGATAAAGCTTTGATAGCTCTGGCCTGAATAGCCCGAGAAAGCCTTTCACCAGCGGAAGCTAAATATTTTCCGCGAAACACAAGATAGCACGGGCCATCCAACAAGAACGCGAACGAGATATTCAAAACTTTCTTCCCTGTAACGTTTCGATACAGCCCAGGTCATTGTTAAATCCGTCTATAGTTGAAATATTCGCGTTTTGACGGAACGCGACGCGCGCGAAGGTTGGAAACGAGGTCGCCGTTATAGTTGCGAAGGATCGTATCGACGCAGATGTTAAAACTTTGAGGATCCGCATTGCGAGCGCGATACCAGAGCCCGAAATAGAATTTCGCGCGGAATCGCTCGATAGATAGCTTATCGCTCTTGTATTACAAAATTCCCGTCGAGATAAGCAGAGCCCAGCGAAAAAAAATTCAATCAAAGCCCGCCGAACCCCAATCCATCTCAAGCGTCTCAGAGACATCAAAGAAAGCAAAAACAAAGTCCCTCCCTCTCGTTCGAGCGCACCTCGTCCTTGGCTTCCTTCTTCCCTCCCCCGCAGCCCTCCGCAAACTTGATAAACATCTCGGACGTATGCTTAGGTACACGCCGCAGTTTCTGAAGGCCTCGAAGGCGGTGCCTGTCTCCTTAGCCCGGCAGAAGTACCCCAGGCCCACTGCCGAGGAGCTGGCCAGGTACCTCAACGACAGCGTCAGCTTCCTCATAGTGAGGAATCCGTTCGAGCGGCTCCTCAGCGCTTACAGGGACAAGCTCGAGCACAGCCTGCCCCACACGTTCCATAGTAAGCTCGGCTCGCACATCGTTTCGCATTATCGTACCAAGGTGAGCACTGGCTATATACACTCGTTCTGTGATATGTATAGTATAGATGCATGCACTAAGAGACTTTCTGAAGGTATATCGGATTACGCGAGGTGGAGAGCTGGTAGAGGCGAGATTGAGCGCAGGTGACGCGCGGGGGATGCGGAAATTGCCCGAGCTGGTAAAGTCGGTTTAGTATATACTTGGCTCGAGGAGCGGAGCGGTAATTGTCGCGCAGACGGCATTTCTGACGAATTTTAGATTGGAGTTAGTCAGGCGGAATTGAATTTGGAGTTTAATGCGCGCCGGGTTGGGGCTGGATTCGTTACTTGGTTAGGCGGTTTGGTCGATAATTTCGATTGGGGGGTGTGAAATGTTGGATCGGTTTTTGTTGATTACTTGGGGGGTGTTTGGTTGGTGCGGTGAGAGTTTGGATGGAAATGACTGTTATTGTGTACCGGTCGATATATTTTAATAAAGGATAAATGCATTTGCGAAATGTGTAATTTTCGTTCGGTTTTGTATTTGTTGATGAAGCTTTATTAATATAAAGCTTCGTGCATCTATATTCATATCAATGCTTTTGTTATAAAGAAAATACAAATTTCACTTTGATAATGTTAAAATATAATATGCATGAGTTACAGAATTAATTAGTTCATAGAAATTTTCAGAATTAATTTGTCCTTTTTTGAAATAGAAACACATTATTCTCGTCAAATAATTAAAATTCCTGAAAACAACTGAAACGGAAAATATTTACTAAATCGCAGTAAATTTTATATTAAAAAATTCTTTTTTAATGGCGCCATAAAGTTTGAATCGCACCCCAAGCAATTTCTTTATATAAAAGCTCGTAAATTACTTTTCTACGACACATTTTTCTTTGACAGGGCCGTTTCGCTAATAAAAAATTTACACCTACACAATTTTCTACTAGACGAGAATGAGGCAATTCGTGCCTGGAAAAAAACATACTTTACAATCAGAACTATTTCAAAAATATTTTAAAATCCACATGAGCAAGCAAAATTTAAATTTAATTCAAACTAATTTTATTTCTATGAACATTACAAGCATAATTTAATTAAAATGTATTTCCACGCTATATTCCACAACTTTTCTAACAAAAAAAATAAAAATAAAAAATACAGAGTCCAAAGTCAGGCGGCAAGCACGGACCGAGGTATCCACTGTTCGAGGAGTTCGTGAGATGGCTACTATGCGAATGGAGAGCCGGAAACGAGCTGGACATGCACTGGACGCCGATCGTCAACTTTTGTACGCCCTGTCAAGTGCGATTCGACGTCATAGCGAAATTCGAGACGCTCCACGTGAGTATATGCCCACGTACATGCATGCGAGCTTATATAGGAGCTTGTCGTCGTAGGCGCTTTTTATAGAGCCGCGTTCCGAGCGCATCGCATTAAATAAATTCTCTTTGAGCTACTTTAGCGCGCGGTGATATTTTGTTTCTCAAACGGTAGCTATGGAATAGCTGAAGGTGGAACCTTTTATTTATTGGTATAAAGGATGGAGAATATTTATTTATTTAGATTTCGCAAGAAAAAATCATTTGTGAGTTTATAATTGAAGCGTGTATGGATTATAGAAAGTTTCGTGATTTGGACGTTTTGCATAAAAAATTTAAAAGCTTCTGCTGGTCTGCAGTGATAGCATTGTATCTATTCAGACTTGGCCTTCAACTTGCATACTAAAAACTACTCGTAACTTATAAAATAGCCAAAAACTGACGCAGTCCTACGACAAAGCTCGTAAATTTTTCACTTACGACTATATGTACAGTACAATTTTATTCGTTTGATAAGCCTCGTTAAAAATTTTACGATGTAAATAAAAAATGAAACATTAATATCTCTAATAATAATAGCGTACACACTGCCAATTCCAACTAGCGCATCTCTATACGCCCACAACTTTCCCCCATCTCTAATTAATTAAAACCCATAATTATTCCTTCCGTCGGTTTCATCTATTCAAAAATCACTTAATACCCTCACCCCGCAATACTCGATTCCCCTCTGAAACTCGCAAAAACGTTCTAAGCAACCGCATACACCTTCAACTTTACTCCACCTCTAATTAAAACTCACAATTATTTCGTCCACACGCTCCAACTATCCAAATATCCCTCAAAATCCTCACCCCGCAATTCTCCCAGAATCTAAAAACCATTCTAATCACTCACACAGCTCACCACTTCCCCCAAACTTTTCGCTCAAAACCTCATAGCTCCGAGCGCGCATAACGAGAACAGGCAACTCATCCTCCCGTCGTTAAACTAAGCCACGCGAACAATGCGCACATCAGGCCGCTCGTACCAGAAGCAGTCCGCTCATCGCCGCCCCGACAAAGTGAAGAAGCGTTTAATAATAAACTCGTCTCGTCTCCGGCGAATTATCGAGACAGCGACTTCTCTCGCGCTGCATTCCCCGTTTTCGAATATATCGCGCGAAAATCCGATTTGTATGGAAAGCAGGCAGCGAGTTTCGAGGCGGCTTGAATTGAGAAGACGTCTTATTATAACGGGGGAGTAGATGCGTTGGTGATATTAGTGTGGAGGGTTTGCGCCGTGTTATTTTTCTAGGTGTTTTCTTCTTTTTGTTGTGGAGTTGTGGGTTTTGTGAAGGGGTTGGGAATAGATTCTGCGGTTGCAGGCGTTCATGTGTACGGCTTGGGGTTAGAGGAAGTGGAGGAGAGGGATTCGAATTGGAGAGGTTGGTGGAGCGTGCATAGAAGTGCGCTTTTCGTCGGTCATGGAAAAGTTCTTTTGCTGAAAGTTTGCTTGGGTTGGATTAGATAGTGTTTTTGCTTCTAGTGAAAGTATACATCGGAATTTTGGTAAATGTAAAATGGTTCAAAAGATTATTTTTGTGATTTTTTTGTATTTGAGAAAATCTTTTTGAATTTTTAAAAAGCGAACGCATTTTGCTAACACGATTTTTCTTGTTTTGGTGGGATGGGTTGGTGTTTGCGGATGTTGAGATTTGAGCGGTGTCGACGTATTCGGTTTTTTTGATTTATTGATTTCGATTGTTGACTTTTGAAAGGCTCAAGTCAACAATCGAATTGCAATGCTCAAATTGCATCGCTCAAGTAGAAAATTAATGAGTTTTTTATAGCTAAACATTAAATTGTATTTTCAAAAAGCGAGCACATTTTCCTAACACGATTTTTCTTGTTTGTTATGTTATGCGATATGAACGAAAATTCAAAGGTGCACAATAAAACCGCTTTGTGACACTGTTTTCCACATACTAGAATATTTTTAATTTTAAGCTAAATTGAGGAATTTAGGCTAAAAGTATCAATTCGCTTAATGTTATATACTCAAGATACACTCATGAAATTAAATTTAGCATCGGCATTTAGGATAAAAAAAGAGAAAAGAGCTTTATTTATAAAGAAAATCGTTATAAATAGACACTTAGATGAATAGGTTTTGTTTGAAAATACCGAATAAAAGTACTCCATTTTTGCACAAGCGAATGACTTTCCTCTTTATTTAATTGTTTAATTATAACTTTTCACCCGCCAGACCACTTTTAATGATGTTTCTTTTACATTAAAGATGTTTTATTATTCTTTCACTTACCATTTTACAAAAATATTTTTTTTATTATAGGAAAAGAGAATTTTGGTGAAAAAATTTTTAATATAAAAATTATTATAAAAATTAATAATAAAAATATCCTGTTGATTATAAATTTTATTACGCGCTTTCTAAATCTTAAGTATACCTCATTGAATAAACTGATACTTTTTCCCTAATTCCTCATTTTAATTTAAAATTAAAAATATGAAAGTGCGTGGAAACAGTATCATAAAGCAGTCGTTTGTGTACCTTTGCATTTTAGTTCATGGTATGGCATAACAAACAAGAAAAATCGTGTTAGAAAGGTGTGCTCGTTTTTTGAAAATTTGCCATTTTTTAATTCATGTAACTAACGAATTTAAAAAGATTTTCTTGTGTACGCTGAATAAATATTTGATTTGATGCGAAAATTCTTTTTAAAATTAATCCTAGAATTTACACTTTTTTATAAAAGAAAATAGATTAATAAAGTAGAATAAAAAATACAAAAGAACTAGAACAAAAAATCTTGACATAAAATATGTGTACAATTTTACGTTTATCTAAAAGGAGTATATAAATAAAAACTTATTCCCACAATAAATAATTATCGCACTTAAAAGCTTAAGATTATCCGTCTTAAGTGTAAAAACTCTCTTCGCGAGACGTGAATTAATTACTCGAATAAAAATCCATAAAGTAATAAATTTCATATTTCTATATAAGCTCTGAACAATTAGTTAGCGTCTTATTACTAGTGGCTGGTAATACTTATAAGAGCATTTCTGAAACCCGCTTAGAAAGTATTTGCCGGAGCATTTACTTAAAGATACGGCGCGATTAAAAAAGGTAACGGTCTTAGTGGAGAATAAAATGAATGAAAAGCGACGTTCTGTATATAGGAACGTCTGTGCGACGTCAAATTAACGTCATACCCTAAAGGGTAGAAAAAAGGTCATCTGGTTTCACTTACGCTTATGATGAAGGAATCAGGACGGCCTCAATTGGTATAAGACCTGCGACTAATTTCTCTTTTCATTTTATACGAGCGTCGTTTAATAGGATTTCTAGGCTCTTTTCGATTAGAAAAAGTTGAGGTAGAACATTTTTATCACAAAATAAAGTTCTATTGACTTATTTGGAGTAATAAAATGTGATAAAAAAAGATTTAATAAAAGCAAAATAGTTATAATAATTTAATAAATTTTAAATTATTATTCTTATATGTTTCATTTCTTTTATACGCATCAAGGTTTACGAAAAACGTTTGACGTTGTTTCAGGATGACCAGAATTACCTCATAAAGCAGGCTCACGTGGGTCACATAATTAAACCCGAGTGGAAGAACCCAACTCGGGGGGTCCAAACGAAGGACGTTGTCAAGCAATATTTCACACAGCTTTCAAAGACACAAATTAAAGAACTTTACGAAATGTTCAGGTTAGTATAATAAACAAATTTTCAAACTAACACAACACTACCTTTTTAAAAAAACTAACGTTTTCATCACACATTATTTTAATAAACAACAAAATCCAATTCTCACCCCAACATCAAAAGCAAACTCACAATATTGCATCGCAACAAACCAATTAACCCCAACTAACAAATCCGTCCATTCACAGTAAAAACCATCCTCCAATTTCCCCAGCATCTCGCAATCAGCGCGACCTTCTCCCACCGCCCAACCCTCAACTCAAAACTTTCTCCCGCCTTCTTAACGAACTATTATCTTCTCGCCCGCAGGTACGACTTCATCCTGTTCGATTACTCGCTGACGGAGTACCTGGAGCACGGCCGCGACGAGCCGACCAAGCTGGTCTGCAAGAAGTGAGCCCCAGGCGTAATCAGCGCTTCTTCATCGAATTAGCGCTTGCCCACCCGCACCCTCGACGTTTTCCATTTTTTTTTTCTAATTTTTTAATTTTTTTTTTCTTCTTTACTGAAGAGCGATGAAAAGGAGCACGCAATTTAATAACGACGGCCTAGAGTCGGCGCCGCACGCTGCACGCAGATATGTAATACGTACGAGGGCGCTAAAATGTATAAATCCGTTCGCGAGACTTTTTGTAATGTAAATAGGCGTAAATGTTTGTTTCGAAAAAAAAGTTTAGGTATACGAACGTTGTTACAGGAGTGAGGAGTTTATTTGCAGGAGCCTCGGCTGTAAGGGTTTTTTCAGCGGCGAATAATGCGGTTTGATAAAATAATTGTATGTTGAAAGGTTGCGGCGCGAGACGCAGCCTTGGGAGGATGGGATATCGTTAAAATGTGAAAATTAACTAACGATCGATGCGCGACTTTTTCAATTATTGTGATTTACGCTGTAGAAACGTTTGAGCGCGGTTGAATTTAGCTTGTAAAAAACAATTTGTTATATGTTATATACTTTTTTGTAATTGCTTTTTATTTAAGATCAAAGTTGTCTTATACCGAGTAGCTGTGAGATAAAGCGCATACACACAGTACTTTTTTAATAGAAATATTTTAATTGGTTTTAGTAGCGTTGTTAAACAAAAAAGGAAAATATTTTTTTAACATGCCAATTTTTAATTTCATAAATAAAGCAATAGAATTTTGCAACGTCGTACAAAAATGTACTCTAGCAATAACGTTATGCTGAAAACGAATGTTCTACATTGTAAATCATAAGATACATATATTGAAAGTTATTTGAATTTTCAAATTTTAACTATGTTTTATTTCCAATAGGAAATTAGTACGAATGCGCAAAAATAAAGGACAAATTTTTGTTAGTTTTTAAATGCAACATACGCACTTGTTGAAGGACTTTGAAATAAAAAGAAACATAAGCAACAAAAAATTATTGTTTTAAAAATAAATATAGTATCGCATTGCTTTGCTAACTTATCAGAATTTATTTCCTTTATAAAAAGATGGCTTTTTTTGAACAGCATGAGTAGCTGACCCAAAAAATAGCGACAGCAGTCGATAAGGTCGCTTGGACACCAAAGATAATGGGGTGCGTTAATTACTTGTGAGAAGAATTTAATGCACGTTTTTTAATTACCGTAATATAAAAATAAAACATAATTTGTGATGCTAAAAATACTTAAGAATTTATAATTGTTGATAATATAATCCACATAAAAAAAGAATTCTTTAACATAATTTAGAAGTAATACTAATAATAAGCATTATAATAATAACTACTCTAATAGTAAAAAATTGAAAAGAAAATTTAGAGTATAACATAAGCTACAGGAGGCGACACTTATAAAAGACTGCGATTATGCAGAGTTTTTAAAGGATCATTATTTTTGTAATTCAAAATTGTAAACTATGATTTGTGCGCATGTGATACGATGAAAGGATTGCCGAGAAAAGTTTTCAAAGAAAAATACGATTGTACGAACGGCTTAACAGGACTGCATTTGATGAGAGCAAGAATAAAAAGTTTAGGGAAAAAAGTGAGAATCAGATCTTTAAGTAGTGAAATTGCATTTGTAACGTTAAAAATTTGCATTGTGAAAAAAATAAAACTAGCGCACTGTTTTACACTGACGTAAAGATGAATAAAATAAACGCGTAAATGAATAGAAGTATGTATTTGTTACTCGTTGTAAATGAATTTTTGCAAAATTTTGCACTATTATAGATTCTAGCCTTTTTTACTATTTGGTGATTAGAAAATTCCAATATTTATTATAACGCATTTTAATCTACTGTTGTACATTTAATGACATTTTTTATATTTCATATGTTAATTTAAGATTTCGATTTGTATGTAATAGAGTGATATAATGTACACTATTTGAACAATCGTAACAATGATAATCAAATATGAATAAGTTTTAGAAAGTAATTTTATTTAAATAACATTGAAAAATTAAGGTTTCAAAAAGATTTTATTTTATTATTAATTTTTGTAAAATGTCATAGATAAAACAATTAAATAATTTTGAGAAATTTTAAATTTATTTAATATAGAAGCATTTTTCTGGTGCAATGAATGATCTCATAATATTTTTTAATTAGCATTCAAATAAAACCTTGCTTTATGAAAATATTGAAGAATTATTTTTTATTGATTTAAATGTAAAGATGAGTAGATTAAAATCTTAAAAATCATTTTCTTTCATTGTAAACATATTTATTTTATAAAATATTCAATAAGAACAGTGTTATGGGAAAATATACCTTAATATCTTTTTGCGTATAGCCATGTGAGGCACCAACATAAAAATATCAAGTCCATGTAATGTATTATGTAACAAATGATTAAATACAGGTATTTTACACAAATAATCTTTATTATTTATCTCATATGGAATGTATTCCAAAAACTTGCTAACAAAAATTTTGCAATTCAATTCTTAATGATGCATTTTAGAAATATTAAAATTATTTATTTAATTTATTCTTTAAATCATAATTTTATTACAATAAAAAAATTTTTAAATCATAACATAATCTGCAATATATTATTAATATATATTGCACTTGTAAGGTTATTTGTAAGAATTCTATTATGTAAAAATGGAAGCTTTAGAACTATTTTTGATAAGTTAAGATAAAAGTGACTTGCATTTAGAAAATATTTAAAAAACATTACTTTATCAAATATTTTTATAATTATTCTTACCATGTTGTTGTACTCTTAATATCAACTCCTATCACCCACTTATCATCAATGACTCGCTGCCAGACTTCCTGTATAATTAAAACTTTATTTCTTTCATACAATCTATTTCTTCTTTTTTTTAGGATTGGATCACCAGTACTTGGATAAAGCTATAAAAAATATGTTATACTTATACTCCATAGGAATTAGAAAATAAATTTAAAAGTTAAACTTACATCGCTATCAGATTCTGAACTAACATCCTCTCGATAAGCAGCTTGAACAGCTAAATTTTTTAATATTTTTTCTGTTACATTTTCAATAAGTTCAATGTTGCTATTTGATTGATCTATTAAATTGTTAGTATACTCTAATTGCTTTTTTAAATGCTGTTCTACTGGATTTTTCACTTCATTATTTGTAGTAGGCAGTAAATTAATTGATGTACTATGATTATTGAATACCATAACCTCATCATTATCATCTATAATTTGTATATCATCATCATCATCCAAAATAGAATCTAAATCCATTGTATTTGGAAAATTCAAATGAAATTATTTATTATTTAAAACAGTAATATCGTCCTTGAAAACCAAATAACAGCATATACCGCCGTTTTGAAGTAATCAAAACATTTGAAATCATTGTTATTCACTTTAGGAATGTATTAAGATCAAAGTAATCAAATACATTATTGGTTTCACTGAATAAATTGAGTATTTTTGATTTTAAAATCACTTTAGAACACTGTCATTTAAAATATTTCACAAATCTTTACCGGCACATTACGAAGATACACGAATGTTCTCCACTGTTGTGATTATCATGCGATGATGCTGTTAATATATATAGTATAGATATATATACTTTTCCTGTACAGCTGAAAGATGACCAATCGCAGCTGTTCCCGCTAATTTGAAGGTTAGGTATAGCTTAAACTATATATCAATGTATTTATAGTCTATATAGTCGTGCAGCCGTAGAGATTAAAGAACTCTTTATTGTAAATCATAAATATGAAGACTTGTTAAAGATTTCTTTTTATAGTTAAAATCAAAGAAAAATTAATTAATAATGTCTTTTATTATACTTAAAGTTTTTATCAAATTATAGATTCAGAATTTATAATAATATATCAAAAAGCACATAACAGAGAAATATATAACTTATCGAATACAAGTAACAATTTAGAAAAAAACAAAAATAATAGAAAATTTGAATAGAGTTAATGACGCGAAAGTAATAAATTAGAAAAGAGATAAAAAGAACAGTATGTTTATGTTAAAGCTACTTGAAAGTCTAGCTATTAAAGTCAGAGCTAGTTAAATAATTTTGAATTTTTTAAATAAATATATGCAAAATAATAAATATATCATTACAATGTATTTAGCTATAAATGTAACTGGTATTCCTACTGAAATAGCTGGATTTCATATGGATTAGACTAGATTTTTCTATTGGATTTTCTGATACAAAAATCCATCTGAAGAAAATTTATTTGGAATTCCAAATAAAACAACTGAATAGTGTTGATTTTTGGCTGAATTTTTGTACCTGGAGTTTACAAATCCAGTTAAATGTATATGGAATCCAGCAATTGTAGCTGGAAATCTATCTGTAATTTCACCTAGATTTCCAGCTAGATTTTTTAATAGGATCGAGATAGAGCGTATAAAAAGTAAAGTATTTTCATTGTTATTTTAATAAATAGACTCAAGACAAGAAAAACAGTGAATAAATAGAATAAAAAATAAGTAAATATTGCAATTAAAACTATCCAGAAAGTATAAAAGAAAAAACCTGCAATTACAAAGCAAAAAAAAAGTAAAATAGGATATAGTTCGATGAGTTTCCGTTATTTCAAAAAATTCGTAGTACTCCGCAAACCCGCTAATTATTTCTCCTATTCAAACCTAACGCTCATTCAATATTTCATAACAAACAATACAATATACAAGATCGTTTCATCGTGTCCGTTCACTAGAACGCATAGAGTTCCGAACAATTTTGAAATACCATCAGCCGATTGGCCGGGGGAAAAAAGCGCGAGCTCAGCGGCCAACCGCGTCGCTGCATTTCAAAAACTCGCACGTTACACAGCTTGCCAGCGTTCCAGGCAATAATCAATAAGCTTTGAAATCTGCCGAAGCTCGCTTCTTACACACTCGATTACGTGAAAAAAAAAGAAGATAGATACGTACACGGATCAGTTTTAAACAGAGATAATAACAGCGCGATTCGTAAGTACTAGATAGAAAGTGATAATTAACGTATTTGGAGGGTGGCGCAAGAGTCGCCTCACAGCAGCATCGCACACGGCGGCAGCTCGAGCGCAATAAACTCTGCGAACTATATTCCATACATCTTGTTCTTCCCTCTCTCTCTCGCCAAAGTGCACAAACGCTCAGGTACGTATACACCCACACCTACAAGTATAATAACACATGCGCATCCCTCCTCAGCTGCGTCCTTCCCGCGAAACCTACATCATTCCTCTCTCCTCAGGTGCCTACAACAAAGCGATCGCGAATATATATAGCTACACAAACCAGCAGATACAATCGCAACAACTGGCGCGCGCGCACACGCCATATTCCACCATCGCAACGCGCGCCCTCCCCCGGGACATGCCATCCAGCAGCAGCAGCAGCAGAGCATCAGGCAGGATCAGCTTGTGCGTGGAAGCAGTAGCAAGAGAGTAGAGCGCCCGCCAAATGGACGCTGGCGGCGTCCTGTGACAGCGGTCCCCCCCGGAGAGTCTGTCTGTGTCTTTTTCCCGCCGACTCAATTCTCAACTGACAGAGAGGACGCGAGGAGGCTACTACATTGCTGCCTATCTCCTCCTCCCTTAGTTTGCGGAGACTGCAGCGTTTCCTATATATTTAAGAGGACGTCGGCCAAGGCTCTGCTGGTGAGTGTGTATGTAGGCTTGCTATATAGCTGTAGGTACGCGCGAGGGGGTGTACACATAAACGTTCGTTTCTGTATACATCCTGCATATACGTATGTATATACACTCGCTCTTGTGCCTGAGAAGCTTTCGCGCGGTTAGGTTATAGGTATATAGCGACACGCTCGGTCGCGCGCGCGCGAATGTGTGTATATGTGCGTGTGTATACCTGTAGAAGTTAGAGCGTCCTTTTGGCGCGCTCGTAGCCTCTTCTGTATACCGCGTCTCGGCAGATTAAAGTAAGCACGCTGAGAGGTTAGCGTTGGCACGAAAGTACTTTGGCGAGGGAACGCCGAGGAGGAGAGGAGGCAGGTGTTTGCGGCATCCACGCGCCGCCGGTCCGTTCTTTTACTTACATGTGGACGGGCGCTTCGCTTCGTGTTATTAAAGGTCTTCTTACTTGCGACAGTGCTTTATTTATAAGGTTTTACTTTTCCTTTTTTTTTCCTTTATTTTTTTGATGCTTGTTTTCTAGCAGTGGCTTTTGGTTAAGTGTAAGTCGGGGGAATATTCTCTTTTAGATAAGTTGGGAACTCTTGTGTTGCATTCGATTATCAGTGCGAGTGCTGTTTTTTGTATAAATGAATTCTATTACTGGAACGTAATTATAATCATGTTGTCAATTTTGTGCAAATGATATATTCAAATGCAAGAAAGTATAGAATTAGAAATGTTATACTTTATTTAACAAATGTTTACTGATTTAATCTTTGTTATTTTCAGGCGGTTTAGTGATAAATTAGTCAAGATGAGCGCCATGGAGAATGGAGCTGGAGATGGTGCTCCTTCTAAAAAGAAGGAGAAGACCATCGAAGGCATGTACCAGAAAAAGACCCAGCTTGAGCACATTCTGCTTAGGCCTGACACATATATCGGTTCGGTTGAACCGGTTACTGAGCTTATGTGGATCTATGACAAGGAAAAGGAAATGATGATCCAAAAGGAAATAAAATATGTTCCTGGATTGTACAAAATTTTTGATGAAATTCTTGTTAATGCAGCTGATAACAAGCAGCGAGATGCCAAAATGGACACTATCAAAATCGATATAGATTCGTAAGTTATGGTTTTTTTTATAATTTTAAAGACAGATTAAAAAATGTATTTATTACAAAATTTAAATTACAAACTTTCATGAAGTAATAACTTTATTGAAATATGTTATTTTTTATAAACTTTTACTAATTCTCATTTTTTTAAAACAGTGAAAATAATACCATTTCTGTGTGGA
Organism: Eupelmus azureus; assembly: GCA_030522685.1. Lineage (NCBI taxonomy): Eukaryota > Metazoa > Arthropoda > Insecta > Hymenoptera > Eupelmidae > Eupelmus > Eupelmus azureus. The sequence continues at coordinate 27,903 of JAPYZA010000647.1, read as the reverse complement.
ACAATGGAAAAGGTATTCCAGTTGTAGTCCACAAAGGAGAGAACATGTATGTTCCAACAATGATTTTTGGACACTTATTGACATCTTCTAACTATGATGATGAAGAGGAAAAAGTAACAGGTGGTAGGAATGGTTATGGAGCTAAGCTTTGCAATATATTCAGTCATCGCTTCACTGTTGAAACTGCTTGCAAAGAATATAAAAAGAGTTTGAAGCAGACATGGGGTGACAACATGGGTAAAGCCAGTGAGGCAAGGATCAAAGAATTTCATGGTGAAGATTTTACTAAGGTAATAAAAGATTGTAATGTAGTAAATATTCTATATAATTGCGTTATTTTTATTTATAATGTACAAAAAATTTATTTAATGCTAATAAGTTAGACTTACTAAATTTTAAATTTTGTAAAATTTTAATCTATATAGGTCACATTTTCACCTGATCTGACAAAGTTTAAAATGGAGAAGCTCGATGAAGATATTGTTGCACTTATGTCTAGAAGAGCATATGATGTAGCAGCATCATCAAGGGGAGTGAAAGTATTTTTAAATGGTACTAGAGTACCAATAAAAAGTTTCAAAGATTACGTAGATTTGTATATCAAAGGCAAGGAGGATGATACGGGTAATCCTCTAAAAATCACGTATGAAAATTGTGGTCCAAGATGGGAAGTTGCAATAACACTATCTGATAAGGGTTTTCAGCAAATGTCTTTTGTTAATAGTATTGCTACAACGAAGGTAATACTTATAAAATTTATTCTTAAATTACTAAATATTATATATTTATATATTTTCTATTTACATAAAACATTTTTTCTTTGTTACAGGGAGGTCGACATGTTGATCATGTAACCGATATGGTTGTAAAACAACTTATAGAAACGTTAAAAAAGAAGAACAAAGCTGGTGTGCAAATTAAACCTTTTCAGATTAAAAATCATCTTTGGGTGTTCATCAATTGCCTAATCAATAATCCAACTTTTGACTCCCAAACAAAAGAAAATATGACATTGCAGCAAAAAAGTTTTGGCTCAAAATGCACTCTTAGTGAAAAATTTATTACCAACGTAAATAACTTTTTTAATTTTAATAAATTTATTAAATCTTTATTCAATACATTGACTAAGAATGCAATATTTATGTTAATTTAGGTTACAAAAAGTGGAATAGTTGAATCTGTATTATCTTGGGCAAAATTAGGTATACCGAAACTGGAAGATGCTAACGATGCTGGCACTGCTAGATCTTTAGATTGCACGCTCATCTTAACTGAGGGAGATTCAGCCAAAAGTATGGCTGTATCAGGTATTGCTTCCATAGGTCGGGATAAATATGGAGTTTTCCCTCTTAAAGGTTTGTTTTATTTAAAATTTAATAATATAAATTATTTATTAAATTATTGTTCAACAAACTTTTATTTATATTATCATGTTATTATATATTATATATTATAGGTAAAATTTTAAATGTAAGAGAAGCCACACACAAGCAAATCCTTGAAAATGCTGAAATCAATAACCTGATTAAAATTCTTGGATTACAATATAAGAAAAAGTATGAAACTAGAGATGATTTGAAAACTTTGCGATATGGCAAAATTATGATTATGACAGATCAGGATCAGGTATTATTTTTTTCAATTATAAGAAATATAAATAATCTGTAGGTATTTCGTCAATTCACAATTATAAACAATTTTTATACTTTTTAGGATGGTTCTCATATTAAAGGTCTGTTGATTAATTTTATTCATCATAATTGGCCATCGCTACTTAAACTCAACTTTGTTGAAGAGTTTATTACACCAATTGTAAAGGCTAAAAAAGGAAATCATGTTTTATCATTCTTCTCTTTACCGGAATTTGAAATGTGGAAAAAAGAAACAGAAAACTATCATACGTACAAGATCAAATACTACAAAGGTTTTTATTTTTTGATTTATAGATTTATTACTTATTATATTAAAAATAAGTACTAAAAGAACTGTTTGCTTCAATTTTATTATATTTTGTTAACAAATCGTAAATAATTAACAATTGAAATTTTAAATTCTCTCCAGGTCTGGGTACGTCCACCGCACAAGAGGCGAAAGAATACTTTGAGAACATGGCACGCCATCGTATTCGCTTCAGGTATGACGGTGAACAGGACGACCAAAACATCATTATGGCCTTTAGCAAAAAATGTGTTGATCAAAGAAAGGACTGGCTTACCAATCACATGGAAGAGACAAAGCGCCGAAAAGAAATCGGTCTTGGCGAACGTTATCTTTACGAAAAAGACACAAAAACCGTTTCCTTCTCTGACTTCATCAACGTAGAGCTTGTACTTTACAGGTTAGGCCATAAAAACATTTGTTAAAATAATTGTTTCATTTAATAATAATGTCTAAAAAGGTTAAAAATGTTTTCTAAAAATTTCTCGTTTACTTTTACTCAGCAACTACGACAATATAAGATCAATACCGAACATGATTGATGGTTTCAAACCTGGACAAAGGAAAGTTTTATTTACGTGCTTCAAAAGAAACGATAAACGCGAAGTAAAGGTCGCGCAGTTAGGTGCCTCGGTTGCTGAGCACTCAGCCTACCATCACGGTGAAATGTCCCTCATGGCAACAATAGTCAATTTGGCGCAAAATTTTGTCGGCAGCAACAATATCAATCTGTTGCAGCCCATTGGTCAATTCGGTACGAGATTAGCTGGTGGTAAAGATTCCGCTAGTCCTCGTTATATTTTCACTATGCTAAGGTAAGCCAACATACTGTTACAAGTTAAATTAACGAAACTAGTAATATCACCAAGCATGGTAATAACAAGTATACTTACTTTATTTTTCCTTTATAGTCCGCTGGCCCGATTTATTTTTCATAAGCATGACGACCCCTTACTTAGACATGAGTACGACGACAATCAAAAGATCGAACCAACGTTCTATGTTCCGATTATTCCTATGGTGTTAGTGAATGGAGCCGATGGTATTGGTACAGGTTGGATGACAAAGATTCCAAATTATAATCCTCGAGAGATTATTGAAAATCTCTTACGGATGATGGATGGAGCAGATCCAAGACCCATGGTGAGTCAAAGATTTTAAAATTTACTAGCATCGAAGTTTAATTTGTATTGCTTAAAATTCAAAGGTTTTTTTAATAAATCACCTATAAATAAAACGTTTGTATTTTCATCGTTTTTCAGAATCCATTCTATAAAAATTTTAAAGGCACAGTGGAAAGCTGCGGTGATTATAGATACGTCATCAGTGGTGAAGTCTCAATCATTGGTCCTGATAAAATAGAAATTACGGAATTACCAATTGGCACTTGGACCCAGGTTTACAAGGAAACAGTTCTGGAGCCTATGCTACATGGTTCAGACAAAACACCTGCTGTAATCACGTGGGTTAAATTATAATTTAAATTTATAATTTACATTTTATTTTATTTATTTTTTAAAATTTAATTTAATTTAAGTTAATATGCTTTCGTAATAGAATATAATAAAATCAACAATAAAATAAAAGCATATAATGCTGGTTGAAAGATTTTAAACCAAATATTGTATTGAATATTTTGTTAACAATTAAATTAATTTTTTTCAGTGATTACAAAGAATACAACACCGACACACAAGTTCATTTTGTTGTAACGATGCAGCGTGATAAATTAGTTGAACTTGAAAGAGATGGCCTGCATAAGGCATTTAAATTGCAAACGACAACGTCTATAACGTCGATGGTACGTGTTACCTTCAATTTAATATAGTCATTCAATTTACAGGATGGTCTAAGAGTATGCAAATAAAAATCATGGATTCAGATTAATACAAACAAAGTTAACCTTAAAATAACCTTTAAATTTGAATCTAGTTTAAAATTTAACTTTGTTTTTTTAATAAGAACCCATATTTTGACTATAAAAATGAAAAGACAATTATTTTGTTGTATCTATGCTTTTGAGAGACCTAATATAATTTTTTTTATATCAACAACAAATTAATGTAACAATATTTTTTCAGTGTGCCTTCGACGAAAATTTATGTCTCAAAAAGTTTGATAATGTTGTTCAAATAATGAAAACATTTTTCACAGTAAGACTTGATATGTACCAAAAACGAAAGGATTATCTTCAGGGTATTCTACAAGCGGAATCCGCTAAGTTATCCAACCAAGCACGATTTATTTTAGAAAAATGCGATGGAACTCTTACGATTGAAAATAAAAAGAAAAAGGATATGATTGCGGAACTCGTGAGACGAGGCTACGATTCTGATCCTGTAATAGCCTGGAAAATGTCACAGAACCGTGAAGAAGTTTTAGTGAGTTTTAGTTTATTAGTATTTTTATATATCGTTTTAAAATACTATGATATTAACTTTTACGTATTTTTCTATATAATCCAAGGAATCCGAAGTGAGTAAACAACAAACTGAATATATTGACGTTGTTTGTTTGTTTACTTGTGGTTTTTTATTTAATTATTAATCGTGCTCGATGAAGCTTTATTTAGTTTTTGTTTTATAGAAATAGTAAATGTATTGTTAATTTTTCTTTTTCCATATAATTATGTTTAATATAATTTTTATTTATTTAATATAAGTTCTAAAGTTAGTAATCAAAATATAATTATAATATTGGATTAAAATGTTATTTGGTCTATCTAATAACAGGAAGAAGTTGCAGAAAATGAAGATGATGAAGCATCTACATCTGCAACAGCTGTGGCTAAAGAAAATTTCGATTATTTATTAGGCATGACAATGTGGTCATTAACTAAGGAAAAGAAGGATGAATTGCTAAAGCAAAGAGATGATAAAGTAGCTGAGTTACGTAGATTGGAGGCGCGTACTCCATTGTCTTTATGGAAAGAAGATCTCGATAATCTTCTTACTGAACTGAACAAAGTATGATTTTATCTTTTTAATTATACTATATTAAGACTAATGTATATATATACACACGTATGCATGCTCGGGCGCGCACGCATGCATACTCACTTACATTTGTAAATATATGAATATATATATTAAAAGATTTAATGTAATTATTGTTTTTCAAGATTGAGGAAAAAGAAAGAAAAGATGAAGCGAAATCGAAAATTAAAGTAAAGAAACCTCCAGCGAAAATCTACAAAGAAGAGGATACACGTCGAATAATGCCTGTTATTGACAATGAGTTGAAAAAGAAAATCGAAAAAGCAGATATTGTAGTAAAAGACAAGAAGGAGGGCATTAAAAAAGAGAAAAAGGTAATATTTTAATTTTATAAAAATAATTAATTTTCACATGAATAAAAGACTAATTAAAATTATCAATTTAGGTTAAAAAAGAAAAAGTTAGCGACGAAAAGGATGAATTTGATGCATTGATTGAGGGTAATGCAAAGCCACTTGATGATAGGTTGGGATCATCACCAGAAAAACTTCAAAAGAAGGGTAAAAAAGGTAAATAAACTTTCAATTGAAACAATTTTTAAATTTAATTAAATAGTAATTTCGTAATATTGTGTGCATGATCGTATTGTGTTCGGGTGTTTGAGAGTGCGAGCGCGCCTATTTACATGAGTTTATTTATTTATTAATATTCAATAATTAATATAGGAATGAAACAATCAAAACTGCCATTTAAACCTGTCAAGAAAGGTAAAAAAGATTCAGATAACGAACTTGAGAGTGGAAGTGACGTGGAAATCAACTTTGAATCTCTCTCCCCACCGCCAGCACCAAGAGCACCACGTAGAGCAGCAGCTGGTATAATTTTGTTTAGATAAACAACAATATATTACATTTAAAAGTATGATATTAATCCTTATATTATTACAGCCAAAAAGAAATATGCCTTGAGTAGTGGGGAGTCTGACAGTAGTGAGGCTGAACTCCATAGTCTGAGTTCTGATGGTGAAAAGTATGTATTATATTTTCTTATTTATAAAATAGATAGTAACATTTCGTAGGTAGAGTAAATGACAAATTTTTTTTTTAGACCAACAACAAAAGTAGTCAATTCTATTGATAGTGATTCGGATGATGACTTTAAAGCTAAAAAAGAGTCGCCTCAAACAAAGCGTATGTATTTTGTAAATCCAAATTTTAAATATAGTAAAATATAGTAATTAAATTTGCTCATTTTGATTTAATTTTACAGCGAGTTCTGAAGAATTGTTTGATTCACTAGTTTCCAGTTCTCCGGAAAAATCGCCGGAGAAAAAGGTAGAAAAACTCCCGAAAGCGCGAGTAATTATTTCGAGCTCTGAAGACTCTCCTATTAAACCACCTCCTAAGAAAGGTAATTTTATCTTTTCGTTAAATTTTAATATTATTTTCAATGTATTATCTAACTTTTATTTTTATACTGTAAATATATATCTCATTTTTAGCTGCTCCTAAGAAAAAAGCTGAAAATGGCGAAGGGAAAGCTACAAAACGACCAGCTAAAAAGAAGCCTCCGAAATCATCAGGGTCAGATTCAGATGAAATATTTTCCGCTAAATCAAGTCCGGTAAGCTGATATGAAAAGTAACATGAAGATATTAAAAGATAAGAGTATAATAATAGTACATTTCGATACTAGTGCGAAACTAGTGCATACTCGTTTCGCTCGGGTGTAAACGTTCATACGAGGCTGAAATCACTTTCTCACTCATGTATCGAAACGTATTTTTTGATACGACGTGCACAAAGTGAGATTAGCATATGCTTTGTTATACGAGCGTGCGCGAAATCAAGCTTTGAGCACGGAGTATAAAAAAAGTCATTGTTTTAATAAATACTTATTATTTTTTTAACCGTTGACCTTTATTGCATAATTAGTATTTGTGGTTTTTTTTAAAGGTAAAGAAGAAGAAAAAGAAGAAGGATGACTCCGATGAAGAAGACATGGTTGTAGAAGACACTCCACCACCAAGGAAACCTGTGGGACGCTCTCGAAAACCTGTTTCATATACAATTAAATCAGATGACGATTCGGATTAAAGTTAAATTTATTTAGAATGAAAAAAAATAAGGATCAAAGAATTGCGCTATGAAGAAACTAATCGAAGATGTGGCGCTTTTAATCGAATAATGATACTCACTCGTGTGCGACATTCCGTTGCCAGGGTTTATCGTAATTTTATATTATAATGTTCTGTACATACATGTATTTGTACATACTAGTAAAGAACGAGCCTGCGCACTTTTTATATAATACGCTACTTCATTGGGATGGACCGTCGAAGTTGTATTTGAAAAAGTACGAAAATTAGTTCTTTGCATATCAATAATAATGATTACGGACGATAAATGTCTTATGTCCAACGAGCAATTCACACAAAACTTCTAAAATGTGCTAACAAGAATTGTTCTGAAATATTATAAAAAAGAAAAATTTATACATATGAAAAAATAATCCGATGAACGTAAGTAGGTAACTAAGATTTATCAGGATTTTCATTATATTTTCTGTTCTTTTTTTGTAGTAGTGTGAGGAAAATTAGTTCTTCTAGAAAGTACAAAAAATTATAATAGATATGTAACGAAAGTCTTTTTTGTACTTTATCTATTTATATATATTTTCATTTAACAATGATTCATAAACTGTAGAAAAAATTATAAATTCTTTTTGCGTTGATCTTAATTAGCGAATTTTTTCGAAGTTAGTTTTATTTTATAAATAATTATAAAGCTTTTTTTAATGTAACAATAAATAGATAGATAAACGCAGTTATTCTCTGCATTGATAGAATGTGTTTTATTGAAGTTTTATTCACTAATTTTAGTTCCAAGTGCATTCACATTTTTATATATTATTTATCTTGGCTTTCGTGACGACTCTGTGAGAACAATTGTAAAATTAGCTTTTTTTAAATAAAAATGGTTATAAGAAACTGTAGCATACAATATTTCATCACTCAATGGATCCCTTACACTATAATTAAACCAAAAAAATTAATTAAAGAAATAAAAATATGCATTGTACATTTTTATTTTATATTTATTTTCTAAACTAATTAGTTAATTTTACTTCTTTCTACGATAGACCAGAACGATAATGTAACTCCGTTCATGATTTGCAAAAAAAAATTTAAATGACATTTAAATATTAAAGTCTAGTTTCTGAAGTTACAGAAGATAATGTAAATGTAATCAATCAATGGCTTCTGCTTTGTTTGCTTATACGCAGCAGATATGGTTTTTATTTGGCACCATTGATTAATGTAGTTATTCGAAGTTGTAAATGATAAACAATAATTAATCTATAAGAAGCCTCTCCTGTATTTTAACATATATCAATATTTTCTGATATTTAAAGATAAGTGTTTTCTCTGTTAGAACAATCTATATTCGGTGTTAATGTGACTCGTCATTTGAAGCTGCAATGTGCAATAATCACAGAGGTTATATCAAGGGTAAATAGATGATAAATGAGCACGTAAAAAATAGAAACAAATAGCAGGTTTTGTGTATGTGTGCGTAAGAAAAGACCTGAAGTGGATACGGTATACACTTCGAATAGTCTTGGTTACACTTTGAGCATCAGTATCAATTTTATCTTGTACCGAGGTGATACGTTTGACTGTGCAGTGATTGTAAGAAGGTCAATAATTAAAGAATCTTATTCAATGATTAAATTAAAAAAAAAAAAATTTTTACAATTTGTTGTATTGTGTTTAAAGTTAGAAAAAGAACTTTTGGAAGATAAGAACTGACTTTGAAAAACGCACTGTGAAAAGTATAAAGTAATATAGATAAAAGAACTTTTCAAGTTGGCATCGTATTTTAAAAAATTTTAAATTTAAATGCAAACGATGCCTTGCTCATTTACTTTTGGAGTTATTTATTTTTCACTTCACTACTTACAATTGTTGAAATACGATACTGATTTGAAAAAGTATTTAACCCCGGAATAGACTATTGTTGTGATTATTTACCTAACAGAATTATTATTAACGTTTTTTACTTCATGACGCTCGATAGATTCCTTTTTAAAGAAAATGTGAAAAGAGAAATGTGAAAGGGTTGAGTTGATAATTTTACACATCAGTTAGGAAAAAATTTTTTCTCAAAATTTTATATCGTACAAGAAGTTAACAGAGTCCGTTTTTTAAAAAAGTTCCACTGAATTTGTTAAAAAAAATTATATACAGAAAAATATTAATATTAAAATCCAAACTTATCGACATTACCGCCATTCTAAGATCAATAATTCTTTTATCAAAGTCAGTGGAACTTTAAGAAAAAATTTTATCTAACTGTTCTAATTCATATTTATGACAAAAAATCTATTATTAAATTTTTTTACGAAACGCATATTAAATAACTTTTCTTTTTATATTTTCTGATTTTTCTTTCAAATTTTTTTAACAGATTCAAATAAATAAACTTCATTAACCCCAAACATGGTTCTCAAGATACTAACAATTATACTAGTCACTTGCTACCTATTATACCGATACTTCCGAAAGAAGCTCGACTATTTTAAAGACCTGGACATCCCACACATACCACCTACGTTAATTTTCGGCAACATGACCGATCCCATTTTACGACGAAAACACGGAGTGGAAACATTACGCGAAATTTACAATGTGTCACCGGAGGCAAAGTACGTAGGTGCCTTCGAGTTTATGAAGCCGGTCATCGTCTTAAGAGACTTGGATCTTATAAAAACCGTCACGATAAAAAATTTCGACAACTTCATGGATCACAACGCTTTCATGAACGAGGGCATAGACCAGCTTTACAGCCAGAATCTCTTCAATCTTACTGGAGAACGCTGGAGGGAGTCGAGAAATTTAATCAGTCCCAGCTTCACTTCAAGCAAACTCAAGGGAATGTTTGGTCTGATGGTCGAGGTTGCCGAGCAGTTTACCGATTACATCAGCCTGCAGGCTGATGATCCAAATAATAAGCTTTTTATGAAAGATCTGTTCACGAGGTATACAAATGACGTGATAGCCACTTGTAGTTTTGGAATAAGCGTCGATTCATTGAAGGATCCGAATAATGAATTTTATCTAATGGGCAAAAAGGCTACCGATTTAGGGGGAATGGTGGCCCTTAAATTCTTTATATCTAGAGCTTTTCCGAGTTTGTTGAAGAAGCTCAATATTAAGTTCATGAGTGACGAAATGGCCAATTATTATATTGATATCGTTAGCAGAACCGTGAAGATGAGGGAGGAGAAACAAATCAGCAGACCGGATATGTTGCAATTAATGATGGAGGCACGAGGTTTGATCATTACAAACTCTAATTAAATCTACTCTGCTCTCGTTAATACATCGTCATTTCGAATAAAAAACAAATTTGATTACAGAAAACAAGAAAGTAGAGCTAAATATCGTCGAAATGACAGCCCACGCTTTTACATTTTACTTTGGCGGTTTCGACAGCAGCGCGACGCAGATGTGTTTCATGGCCCATGAAATAGCCGTCAACCCCGACATACAAGAACGACTGCAAAACGAGATCGATGACGTCCTGAGGGAAACCAACGGCAAGCCAACCTACGAAGCGATCCTCGGAATGCCGTACCTTGACGCCGTTTTTAATGAATCATTACGATATCACAGTCAAGGTACAGCCCTCGATCGTGTGTGCACAAAAGCTTTCGAATTGCCCCCAGCTTTACCTGGCGGAAAAAAATTAGTCCTCGAACCTGGCACGAGTGTTTGGATTCCAGTAAACGCCATACACATGGATCCGAATTATTATGAGAATCCAGAGAAATTCGATCCTGATAGGTATTACGAGAAAAGACTGAGTGTTAACGATGCTCTTACGATGGGTTTTGGCATTGGGCCGAGAAGTTGCGTGGGCTATAGATTTGCTACATTAGAGGTAAAAATAGTTTTATTTCATTTGTTAGCAAAATTCAATTTGAAGCCTAATGAGAAAACTTGCATTCCGTTGGAATATTGTTTGAAGAGCGTTACGCTTACAGCGAAAGGAGGATTCTGGTTGTCAGTCGAGCATAGAATATAAAATATAAAATTCTTTTTTATAAATTTAATAAATTTGACCAATTCAATTTATTAGGTAAAATGTTTTGTCAGAATTATGAAATATTTGGGCGAGTGAATTAGTTAAACGTAATAAATATAGAGTAATAATTAATCAGTGATATTTTTTCTTACTGATTGCACTTAGCATTCGCAATTATGCTACACGCTGCAATTCATCTGCATGTATTCGTGCACTTTTTCCATTCCCTAATTGCACTTTTTTTTGTGATATCATATAATTTAAAGAAGATTAGGTACTTTCTCGCTGCAATTCTGACGCAATTGTCTGCCGTACTTCGGTGAAAAATATTTTCTCGCAGCAGAAAGATAAGCGAAATCGGAAGCAGACCTGTGCTGCTGCCATTTTCATGTATGTATGTACGCGAAATTGTAGACATTTTTATGTGAAATTGGGACGTGTTTGCTACCAACGTAAATTTTATAATTACCTATTATGTTATTCAGATCTAATTGAAGTTAGCATTTCATAAATATACTAATATTTAAAGTTGTTAATAAAAAGCAGACCGTGATTGGTTTGTATTTGCATTATTAATATTTACTCAGCGATAAAATAAAAGTAAAATGTATCAGTATTTTTAAAATTATAATTACCAATGTATTTCAGGACTTGAAATAAAATGCAGTTTTATCGTATTTGAATATATTTTGAACTCAAAAAATTTTACGTGAAAAAAACCAAGTTAAATTTTGATATTTTAATTTTAATTTTTAATTTTAAATATCTTTTCGAAATTTATACAAGCTTAGGATCAAATTGTATAAGAATTACCAAATACGTTGTTACCACACTAGCGAACTAAAAATTATAGGTAAAGTATACTTAATAAAAAAATGTAGGAAGTATTAAAATTATCTTACATATACTGTAGCTTACAGATTGAAGTAGAGTTGGATCTAACGGGAATAAATCGGCAGCATTAAAGACAAGATTGTGATGCACGATTTGCCTTAAAAAAGTGGATACCTGCGTAGTGATGAATTTGCATTGGTAATTAACAGAAAATCTGTTTATTTAATAGATAAAAATTATTTACTTACCATTTCATTGAGACGCTCATCTTCTATACAAATTTTCTTTACGGAAATTCTACGAAGAACCTTTGTTGACGCGGCTGCCTGAATATAAAATTAAAATCTTTTTCTAATCCTTACTGTATCAAATATATAAATAAGCAAATAAATTATAAATATTAGAAAAAAATTACTTGATTACTAGTCCAAGTGCAACTAAGTACAATAAGGATCATAACAGTGACATTCACGAACACGATTGAAAAGAAAAAGAACACTGAGTTATAATGGATATTTTTTACTCCATTCTTGAAACTAATAAATATGGAATACAACATTGACGTTGTAAGAACAAATGATTGTATAGTTATTGCCACCTTGAAATAGAGATGTAAATTAATAGGAAAATTATTAAAATATTTTTTAGATTTATATAATAGTATAAATTTATATAATAGTCTAATATTAGATTTTAACATACGATTGACAAAGTAAAAACACCATTAAAAGTTTTGCTAATTTTAGAAAGTGTGGAATGCATTTTTGCTAAAATACATAACTTTTCTATGAGTTCTTGGCAATTTATTTGACTTTCAACCGCTATCTAAAAAATACATTTTTGAAAATAAACACTCGGAATATTATATATATATAGTAATTACCTGTACATTTTTCTTGTTATTAAATAAATTTACTAGGCATTTATTGAGAATCTTAAAATGTATTCCGACGATAACTATTAAAAAGGAAAATAATGTAATATTAGAAACTTGCACAAGGACAGTAGCATTTCCAAAAATTCTAACGGGCACCGAAAACGGTCTGCAAAAAATCATAACATTTCGCAAAAGATAAATATAGAATAGCTCTACTTATAGTTCATATATTAAATTAGACTTACATATCTCCAACTATAAAGAATTCAGAATTAAGAAATGCATTTACAATAAGTAAGAATGAAATTATGCATAAGGAACTTATTTTGGTAAAAATTTTATAATTGAAAGTATACCCAAGTGATTTAAAGCATTTATCTTGCGCATAAAGACCATCTAAAGACCTTATAATCTAAAATAAGGTAAAAAATTAAATTCTGTGGAAATGTTTATTATTTTTAAAAACTTGCCTTTCTGCTGTGAACAATTTTCATTATTATTGCATCAAAAAGACAAATACCAGTGTTAAATTGTCTAACACATAATATGATTATTGCCAACGAATTATCATCTACACTGAAAATAAATGCCAGTAATCATTCATCAAGAAAATTTAAATGAAATTAGTTCAAACCTACTTGAAATTACTTCTTATCACGCTAGCATATTCATAGAAATGCTTGGAACTAAGTATAAAAAATAGGATGCTGAATGTGACGACGGTCGTGCTGAGAACATATTTTCTATTCTCAACTGGACCAGTTAAGACAAAAGGATAACTTCCTAGTAATCGGTACAGCCAGCCGACAGATTCAAGCGGTGTGTATAAATCGTAATGCATTTATGACGAAAAAAAATGCTTTCTGATTTATTTTTGATATATGTCACTTAGCTTTCATTAATTTTTGAACCATTTAATTTATTGTTTCCTTTCTATAATTATGAGCTATTTTATATGACCCAGCTAAACGGATGAGTTGAAACGCCATCAACTGTGTGACTATAATATATGATTCATTGATTAAATAAAACTACATACTCTTTTCCATGCATTACTCTAATGGATTAAAGTCTACTAATACACTCATAATAGTAAACATTTGTACACCAAAAAAATCATTTTTTGCAAGGCACTTTTAATTAAACTTAAAATTGAAATAAAAATTTTATGAAATTAAAAATGTTTTGAAGTTCAAAGCATGTGGATGCTAGATTTTCAAACAAATCTGTATATGCTTTTTAATAATCTACTTCAAGAAATTTTAAATAGTATTTTATTGTCTTACTTTACAAACTAAAAATTCCGTATATACAAATAAGTTATAAGTTGAGGGGGTGCGACTGGAAGTAGTAGAATACAGGGCTCTAACTTAAACAAAATGCCTAATATCCTCTTATCATCCAAAATTTCCAAAATTAACGAAATATTTTTATAACATTATTATACTAAGGGTACAATAACCTATTAAAAATATAACAAACCTTTGGTATAAGTTTAATTAATTAATAATTAACAACAATTCAATTCAAACAATTTAAACTAATAAATGAAAATTTAAATACATGTTGAACCTACATAATGTTACGTCAATAAAAAATCAAAGTAAATCTTGATCTTTTAATTTTTATTTTAAATTAAGTATCAAATTGTATAAGAATTACCAAATACGTTGTTACCATACTAGCAAACTAAAAATAATAGGTATACTTAATTAAAAAAAATGTATGAAGTATTAAAATTATCTTACAGATACTATATCTTACAGATTGAAGTAGTGTCGGATCTAACGGGAATAAACCGGCAGCATTAAAGAGGAGATTGTGATGTACGATTTGCCTTAAAAAAGTGGATACCTGCATAGTGATTTTTATATATTGGTAATTAACAGAAAATCTATTTATTTAGTAGATAAAAATTATTTACTTACCATTTCATTGAGACGCTCATCTTCTATGCATATTTTCTTTACAGAAATTCTATGAAGAATCTTTGTAGTGGCAGCTGCCTGCACATAAAATTAGTTAGCATTATTTTCTTATCATTACTGAATCAAATTCGAATTATATATTTATCAGACTAACACGTATTGAAAATCTTAAACGTAAACAGTTAAAAACATTTCGTATTGCGTAATTCGTTTAATTATTTTATATTAATTTAGGTATTATTATTATATTACTTTTATTATATTAATTTATTATATTAATACAGTATTTATTATGGCTTTGCATGGCATAAGTAGTTCGTTAATTCACCGTGCTTATCGTTCTTACTACGGTCGGAAGCTAATACATGTCGAACAAAAAAGTTCTACTTATGCTACTTGTATCGTACTGTACTATTGATATAATAATGCACAATACACGGATTGTATTGGAAATTAGGAATATCTCCATTGCGAAGTACTAAAACACTCTAAAATTTTACAAAATCGAAGGTACATTTTCTGTTAAAATTGAAAAATACAAAATATTCACCTATTTTTATAGACTTACAAAAAATTTATTTTAAATTTTCTATACATTAATTTTTGAATTTACAGCATTAGTAAATTACATAAAATCTTCGATACATTTTATCAATTTTCTTTCTGTTAAGTGTGGATAAAACTATGAAAATAATTAATAAAATTCTAACAAAACTACTTGAAAAATTTTCAAAATACTGAGAGAATCACATAACATTTTTAACTGTGTATTTAATAATTTTATTTGATTGGTTTTAAATAAATATATGAGCAAATAAACTGTAAATATTAATAAAAAAAATTACTTGATTACTTGTCCAGGTACAACTAAGTACCATAACGAGCATAATAATTACATTCACGAGCACGATTGAAAAGAAAAAGAATACAGAGTTATGATGGATATTTTTTACTCCATTCTTGAAACTAATAAATATGTAATACAACTTTAACGTTGTAAGTATAAATGATTGTATCGTTATTGCCACCTTAAAATAGAGACGTGGATTGCTATGGTTTATTACTTATTATATATTACGAATACTAGTTATAAAAATATATTTTAAATTTATATAGTAGTTATCAGTTTTTAACATACGATTGTCAAATTAAAAACACTATTAAAAGTCTTGCTAATTTTAGAAAGTTTAGAATGCATTTTTGCTAAAATGCATAACTTTTCTATGATCTCTTGGCAATTTATTTGACTTTCAACCGGCATCTGAAAATCCATTTTTGGAAACAGATAAAATTTATACAATACTCGAAATATTATATACATATATATAGATAGTAATTACCTCTAAAGTTTTCTTATTATTAAATAAGTTTATTAGGCATTTATTAAGGATATTAAAATGTAATCCGACAATAACTATTAAAAATGAAAACAATGTAATATTAGACATTATCACGAGAATAGTAGCATTTCCAAAGATTCTGATGGGCATCGAAAAGGGTCTGCAAACAGTCGTAAGATTTCGTAAAAAATGAATATAGAATAGTTTTACGTAAGATCGCTCATCTTTTAAATTGGACTTACATATCTACAGTTATAAAGAATTCAGAATTA
Source organism: Eupelmus azureus (assembly GCA_030522685.1). Classification (NCBI taxonomy): domain Eukaryota; kingdom Metazoa; phylum Arthropoda; class Insecta; order Hymenoptera; family Eupelmidae; genus Eupelmus; species Eupelmus azureus. Next base: position 11,689 of record JAPYZA010000647.1, on the reverse strand, counting down.
ATTAATGTATTTACAATAAGTAAGAATGAAATTATGCATAAAGAACTTATCTTTGCAAGAATTTTATATTTGAAAGTATATCCAAGTGTTTTAAAGCATTTATCTAGCGCATAAAGACCATCTATAGATCTTATAATCTAAAATAAGATAAAAAATTAAATTCTGTCGAAATCTTTATTATTTTCAAAAGCTTGCCTTTCTACTGTGAACAATTTTCATTATTACTGCATCAAAAAGGCAAATACCTGTGTTAAATTGTCTAAAACATAACATTATTACCGCCAATGAATTATCATCTACACTGAAAATAAATACCAGCAATCATTCAACAAGAAAATTCAAATGAAATTGGTTCAAACCTACTCGGAATTACTTCTTATCACATCACGAGCATATTCATAAAATTGCTTGGAAGTAATGATAAAAAATAGGATGCTGAATGTAACGACGGTCGTGCTGAGAACATATTTTCTATTCTCAGCTGGACCAGTTAAGACAAAAGGATAACTTCCTAGTAATCGGTACAGCCAGCCGACAGATTCGAGCGGTGTATATAAATCGTAATGCATTTATGACGAAAATAATGCTTTCTGATTTATTTTTGCTATGTCACTTAGCTTTCATTAATTTTTGAACCGTTTAATTTATTGTTTCCTTACTATAATTATGAGCTATTTTATAGCATTCAGATATACGGATGAGATAAAACGTCTTCAACTACGCAACTTATTATTATAATGTACGATTTATTGATTAAATAAAACTGCATACACTCTTCTATGCATTACTCTAATGGATTAAAGTCTATACTAATACACTCATAATAGTAAACATTTGTACATCAAAAACGATCATTGTTTATGAGGCACTTTTAATTAAAATTAAAATTGAAATCGTACAAAGAAAAGCGTTTTATAATTATAAATGTTTTGAAGTTCAAAGCATTTTAAGTACGTGATAAACTTTATTGATGATAATAATTAATTTAACTATCTATAACATTGTTTTTTTTTCATTGTATTCGATTAATCTGCTACTGGATCAAACTGAATTAGTATCACTAAGTACGTCGTAATTGCTTGGATAAGCTGCAAATATAAAATGAACACATTAGTATGATACCATTAACACCTATATTTCAATTTAAAAAAGAAATATTTAAAAATTGTGACTTTGATCCTTACAGATATTAAAAGTGTTGAATCTATAGAAAACAATCCCCAAGCAGAAAACTGAAGATTATGATGGATTATTTGCCGGGAAAATGAACGAACCTAATAAAGACATTTTACTATTTTTATTTGATAATTGAAAAATTTCAGTTAGACCGTAAAATTAAATATGAAAATACTTATTTAATAAATGTCATAAGTTATTTTAATAAATCTAAAAGTAATACCATAAGATTAATATTTTCATTATTCATTTTATCACTTTCTACAGAAAATCTATGGAAAACTTTGGCAGTCTCAGCAGCCTTTAAAATATCAATTAAATGAGTATCAATCTTTCCAATGTTAATTATTTTATCAATTTTAATAACTTACTTTTAATCTAGTCCAATTGCAACTTAATACTATGATTATCATAATGGCCACGTATTTTAATATAGAAGAAATATAATATATAGCATGATTAGCAATTAGTTTGTCTTTCAATTCATCAAAAATATAATAAAGCATAGTAGTAGTTAATCCAAAAGTTGTCATTACGCAGTTAATCTTAAAGAGAAGTGCGCATTATTAAGGAATTGTTATTTTATTCTAAACCAGTAATCAATCAAAATTTTAAATCATCATCGAAAAACAACAAAAAATTATTAATACAATAATATTAATACACCTAATAATTAAATTATAATCCTATTATTTTATATATTAGAAAAAACATTACTATGCTCAGGATGAACACTTCATTCACCATTTTAGATATTTTGCAAAGCTCAGAGTGGACTTTTGCCGAGATGTGCAAACATTCATAATGTTTCGAGACCTAGAAATAATAGAATCATATAATGCTTAATTGTTCCATATTTTAAAAGACATAAACATAATGTTTGACCAAAGTAGTATCATTTAATATTTTTGTTATCCCTTCGTTCATTGCTTGAAATCTAAAGCCAACATTTGCAATTAACCAAACGAAGAGCATTATGTTAGCTGCCTCCACCAGGGTTAAGTAATTTCCAAATATTCGGATAAACGTGTAATATTTACTGATTTGCCATATATCATTTGATTAATATTTAAATTTCTGATAATGTAAGTACACATACAAGCACAATTTTATTATTATTGTAAAAAGCGTGACTACCTTTTAAAATCAACGAAAATTTCCGACTGGATTTGTAGCAAACCAAAAATTAGAAGGATAAGAATATTCACATATCCTTTTTTGACTGCGAGCGAATAATTTAAACAACAGTTTATCTCAATCAAATTTTTATCCAAAGTGGAAAGCCTTTCAATGGACTTCATAATCTTTAACAAACATTAATATTATTATTAAATATTTTACTTAGGTTTATCTATATATTTTAATTTTCTAATGCTTACTTTCTTATAATAAATGTATTTATAAATAACGCTATCGAAGTAGCCAATAACGTTAGAAATTTGGTTCATCAAAAATGTCAACAGAGATAATGAAAATTCCACCGTCCTAAAAGAATATACTGTCAATGAGAATCAGTTACTTAATACTGTACTAAAAAGTGTACTGTACAGAGTTTTTTGCAATATGAACTCTCTGCATAGTACACGATTATGAGGAATAAATTATTGTCTGCTACTTAAACGTATTTTGAATCAAAAGATAAGAGTCGTAGCAATATTTGATAGTGGCTACAAATAATACTATTGTGTACATTATGGAGACAGGGCTAATAACGTATTTCTGCGATCCAGCTGGATTTCGGTAATCAAAGGGGTAGACTGCCAACAGTCGCCACACCCAGGCAATAGATTCAAGTACGTCGTATAAATTGTTGTACTTGTTTTTATTTAACATCGTCTGGCCATTGAATAAACAATAATTCTTAATTTATACTATATCAGAAAATAAAAATTTTTAAGAAGAATATTAATCAAGGATAATTAAATTTTCATGACTTGCAGTTCAACATTTATATTTGGTAATCTAACGATTAAAGAAAATTGATAAAAAAAAAAAATAATGATAATAACAAAAAGAAAATTGATAAAATAAATAATAAAAAAGTATAATTACTTTTCATTTGATTGCTCTTGAAAAATAAGCTGAATCTAGTGTATTTACTATACTTACTCCAAATATGTCAATTCTAAATTTAAACTCCTATAATTGCTTTGGTATTAAAGAGTAATGAAAGAGATTTATTTTTGCAGCTTTAATGTTTTAAAGCTAACAAAGCTTAAATAATTTAATGAAATCTTGAGTAATATCTTGATAAAAATATTTTCATAAGCCTTTCAAATTATTTTCTACTAGACAAAGAACTTTACGTTAAAATTTTTTTTTTTCAAAATCCTTTTTAAAATTTTAATAACCTACTTTTTTAATACTTTAAGTCTTAAATATGATTTTAGATATTCTTAAAGTTTAAAAATAAAATGTAAATTACATATCGGTTTTTAGAGTTATTTCTTGCAATCGACCTCTGTGATTGTACGTAAGCGAGATCTGCATCGGTAATATTGTTACTTCTAAGTGCAAAGAAGCCATAAAAATTTAATGTGACAAAATGATTGGTGTACTTGAATTTATATGCATCGTTGACAAGTTTAACATAAAATATGCTTTCTAAATTGATTTTATCAATAACTGATAAAATGTCATCATAAAAGATATATACTGATTATATTGCAAAGTTTTATATTAGAAACTTGTTTAAATCAATCAAAACCAAACTAATTAAAATAGTTTTAGTACATAAATATGGAATTATACAATATTTCTGCAACACAATCCGTTTTCTCAAAATATTTTTTCTAAAATCCACTCCGTACATCTCGATATACACATTTTGACACCCGGTATATGAACACATGGAGAGGAAGGAGTCAAAGTCAGAACGAGGAAAGGTGGAATGAAGTCATGGCTAAACAAGCATTGTGGTGGGGATCGCCGGATTTCAGAGCAGCTTCATGCATCAGACGCGCAGCTAGTGTGGCTCTTTGCGTCGACTGCGCACGGTTGTAATACTTATTGCATCATACTAAGCGCGTGCAGTTACCGACCTGCGACTCAGCAGGGTAAGACAAATAAATGGAATTGCTTATTTTGACGTTACTCATCGTCGTCTGCGCATGGTTTTTGCTTTACACTAAGCGTACACTCAACTATTTCAAGGACCGAGGAATTCCTTACCTGCCAGGATGGCCACTGCTGGGGAACTTCTGGGAGCCTATGTTCCGCCGCAAACACATCACGAAGGTCGTACAGGACATGTACAATGTCGATACCGAGGCAAAATACGTTGGGGCGTTCGACTTCGTGCGTCCTGTCATAGTGTTACGCGATCTCGAGCTTATTAAGACCATCGCTATCAAGCACTTTGACAGCTTTCCTGATCATAAGACCAACATCGATGACAGCCTGGACCCACTGATGGGCGGCAGCCTCTTCAATATGTCAGGCCAACGATGGAAGGAGTCAAGAAATATGTTGACACCGGCTTTTACGTCGAGCAAAATGAAGATGATGTTCGAGCCGATGGTCGTTTGTGCCAAGAATTTTATTAAGTACTTAGCCGAGCTGACAGAGAATGAAAAGAAGTCGATCGCCACGAAGGACTTATTTACTAAGTATACCAATGACGTGATAGCAAATTGTGCCTTCGGTATCAGCGTTGATTCTCTCAAAAATCCGAATAACGAGTTCTACGTGCTCGGCAAGAAGGCTACTAGCCTGGACGGTATCTTGTTTCTCAAATTTCTTCTGGCCAGAGCCGTTCCTAGCCTCATGAAACTGTTTAATATAAAATTCGTGGACAAGCGAGTTGCTGATTTTTTCACCAACATAGTCAGCGAGACTGTCGCCATGAGGGATGAGAAAGGCATCAGCCGGCCTGACATGTTGCAGCTGATGATGGATGCTCGAGGTAACGAAAGTAAGAGTCTCAAACATGACATTACTGAGATGACTGCCCAGGCATTTATTTTCTTCTTCGGCGGCTTCGACACCACCTCAACACAGATGTGCATCCTAGCCCATGAGCTGGCTATTAATTCTGCCATCCAGAAGAGTCTACAGGATGAGATCGACGAAGTACTGAGTGAGACAAAAGGTGAACCTACTTACGAAGCTATAAATTCTATGCTATACTTGGATGCAGTATTTAACGAGTCCATGCGATTACACAGTCAGACAAGTCTTCTTGAACGTCTGTGTACGTCTGCCTACGAGTTGCCACCGGCATTACCTGGCGGTAAACCGTATACTGTGCAACCTGGCACCTGCGTTTGGATACCAACTGAAGGGATCCACAAGGATCCCAAGTATTATGAGAACCCTGATAAGTTCGATCCTGACAGGTATTACCACAAGAAGGTCACAATTAATGACGTGCAGAATCTCAGCTTTGGTATCGGACCCAGAAGCTGTATAGGTAATAGGTTCGCTATTCTGGAGATTAAAGTGTTGTTTTTCTTTTTATTGAGTAAATATACGTTAACGCGAAATGAGAAGACCTGTTCGCCGTTGGTGTACGACAAGAAAAAGTTCACACTTACACCGGAAGGTGGTTTCTCACTAGCGATCGAGTCGCGAATTTGATTATTCTATAACTAACTTTAATGTCAATGTGATGCAGGTTGTTTTTTATTACAAATAACTTGCTATATTATTAAAATACTGATTACTTAACTTACATAATTATGAATACAAGAATTTTGTGTAAATAATGTTTGTACAGAGAATCGAACTATTACTTTAGTGCTTTACAGAATCTATTGTGTATTTATTATTTATTAATTTTCTTTTTATGTTTATACAGAATGTATTTATTTTACATATGTACTCATCTACGTTTTTTAATAAAAAATTTTTAAAAAATCTTTAAATAATAGTAAATTTAATTAAGTTGTACAACATAAGTAAAATATGATATCAGTTTGACAGAACCAAAGCAAGTGAGTAGTTTTACACTTAACCACTTTCTTATTTTTCTCTATGATAATACAATCCATATATTTTAATATTTTGATTTTATAGACTATACATAAACTTTTTCATCTAGCCTTGCCTTCGACTATGGTGACTATTTCAATGCGATCTCGGTTATTCTTTACTTTTGTTCCCTAGGCGCGAAATATACTATTTTTGTATTTTTAAATAAAAATTGAAAATTTATCTTGTATTTTTACTATATGAAATTTGTTTAATTATTTACCATTATATAAAGTATAATGAAAAACTATGCTTTTTTAAAGTTAATAATGGTTCTTTTTTTAAATATGAATGATTAAGAAGATCTTTTTATAAATCTAACAGAATATATTACCTTTAGAATCTACAAATAAAAAATATTTTATGAGAAATAAAATTTATAATAAATTTAAAAAATTTAATAACCTTTTTGTATGAGATGTAAAAACTTTAATTTAACATCTAGACAAATTTGAGAAAAATTTCTAAAAATTAATTCATCTCTCTTAGTACACACTGTACCAGGAAATGCTTATAAACATAATATCTGTGTCCAAGGTCATCAGTGAAGAGTGGTGGAAAAACATATCACCTACGTAATCAAAGAGGTATGGAGGGGATCGACCAGCTGTGACTCTATATACTTGCGTGCAGAGTTACCCACTCAGTCGTGCAGTCATTGCAGTCCTGTACGTATCAACCGCACGCACGGCTAGTTTACTGCGCTGCAGCTGACGCGTCTATAATTACAAGGCGCAGTTGTAATGAAACATTCAAAATGGAACTTTTAACTTTGACTTTACTTATCGTTGCTTGTGTTTGGTTGTATTTTTATTTTAAACGAACGTTAAACTACTTCAAAGAGCAAAGTATCCCTTACCTCCCAGGATGGCCGGTGCTGGGCAACATGGCTGGGCCCCTTTTCCGTCGCAAGCACATAAACCAGATGGTGATAGACATTTACAACGTTGATAAAGATGCCAAGTACATTGGAGCATTCGACTTCACGCGGCCTGTGCTGGTGCTACGCGATCCCGAATTAATCAAGAGTGTGACAATCAAGCACTTCGATAATTTTCCGGATCATAAAACCTTTATCGACGATTCGTTAGATCCGCTGATGGGCGGAAACTTGTTCAACATTGCGGGTGAACGATGGAAAGAGTCAAGGACACTACTGTCGCCAGCATTTACGTCAAGTAAAATGAAGATGATGTTCGATCCGATGCTTGAGTGCGCCAAGAACTTTGTTAACTACCTGTCTGAAAGACCTCAAGATGAAAACAAGATGGTAGCCACAAAAGATTTGTTTACCAAGTATACCAATGACGTCATAGCCACTTGTGCCTTTGGCATAAGTGTGAATTCGCTCAAGGATCCAAATAATGAGTTCTACGTGCTGGGTAAGGTAGCAACAACTATTGATGGCACCCTAGCAATGAAGTTCTTCTTGGCTAGGGCTTTTCCGAGCCTGTTCAAGCTGTTAAATATGAAGTTTGTGAGCAATCGTGTTGCTGATTTCTTTACCAAAATTGTTAGCCAGACTGTAACTACAAGGGATCAGGAAGGCATTAGTCGACCTGACATGTTACAACTAATGATGGACGCTCGTGGTAAAGAAAGCAAGCATCTTAAGCTTGACATTACCGAGATGACAGCTCAGGCGTTTATTTTCTTCTTCGGCGGTTTCGATACCACCTCGACCCAAATGTGCCTCTTAGCCCATGAACTTGCAATTAATCCTGACATCCAAAAAAAACTGCAGGACGAAATTGACAAGGTGTTAAAAGATACCAGCGGTCAACCCACCTACGAGGCTATTAACTCCATGCTTTATCTCGATGCAGTATTTAATGAATCAGTCCGAATGCATACGCAAGCTGGTTTCATCGATCGACTTTGCAAGTCGGCCTTCGAGTTACCACCTGTCTTACCCGGCGCTAAGCCGTTCGTCGTACCAGCTGGCATGAATATCTGGATTCCAGCAGGAGCCATTCACAAAGATCCACAGTACTACGAAAATCCATTCAAGTTCGATCCCGACAGATATTACCATAAGAAAGTTACGATCAATGACGTACACAATCTTGGCTTTGGGATTGGGCCCAGAAGCTGCATTGGTAACAGATTTGCCATATTAGAGACAAAAGTGCTGTTCTTTTTCTTGCTAAGCAAGTACACGATAAAACCGAACGAGAAAACCTGCTCCCCCTTAGTGTATAGCAAGAAAAACTTCACCTTAACTCCTTCAGGTGGCTTTTCAGTAACGATTGAGCCTCGATGTTAAGTGATATTTGGCTCGCATCGACATTGATGCAATGCAGGCTTTTATACAAAAACGATTTTTGAAAGTCTTTTGATTACTTTGTTATTTAGCAATAGTATTATATTTCTACGTGCGCGTACTAAAGATTAAAATAACAGATATATTTTGTATTATATTATTATGTACGCTTACTAAAGATTAAAATAACAGCTGTATTTTGTATTATATTAGTACGTACGCTTAATAAAGATTAAAATAACAGCTGTATTTTGTATATTGACATTTTGTAATGAATGGTTTGTGCAAAATAATTTAAAATAAAAATGCCCGAACATCAAATTGATTAATATAATTATATCTGTACATTTTAATTTTCATATTTATTGTTTAGTTTGTAGAAAAGTAAGTAGTTAATTTAGAGATGAAATAAAGGATATAATATTTTTTTTGGTGCACCGTGCGCTCTTGCCCGTAAACCCCTCATTGCCATAGAATACGGTGCACGAGCCGCACGCTATGCATAAAAACAAAAAATGCTGTCACTTATCGACTGTATTAGTTAGAGATCTGAAACTTTACAAAAAATTTCTTTAACTATTATATTTCAATACTATGTAGTCAGAATTGTGATTTCGAATTTTATATAATCGTATCAATTACTGGTACCTTCTTATCCTTAATAATATTGTTTTCACTGAAATAATAATAAGGTAAAGAAAATCTGTAGGTATTTTTCGCTGTTTGAAATGACGCAATATTTAGAATGAATAAATTCTTGAAATTTAGCTATTTTTCGTTTTTTACGATGTTTTATATGAAATTATAAATCACTCATATATAAAGATTAATAATTATTGCTGTTCAGTTAGCTAATAAATTATTAAAATTCTTTGTACTTCGATATTTGAGGTAGAGCAATAAATTCAGAGAAACTATAATAGCGAAAATTTATTTGAATTTGGCTGTTTTTTTGATTTTTACTTGATTTTAAGTAATCGTATTAATGACTGATATCTAATTATCATTAAATATTATTAGTGAGTTGATAAGTTAAAAAAGACCTTTGTATTTCGACGTTTGCGGTAGAGCAATTATCTGATTGAATGAAACAGCTGAAATTTCTCTGAAATAGGTTTTGTCTATTTGTACTCGACTACGTAATCGTATCAATCACTGGTACCTAATTAACATTAATGTTGTTAGTAACTTGACAAGTTAAAAAACTTATATTACATATATCAGAATATGTAAAATTTCTTCGATTTAAATATTTTTTTTGCATTTTACTTGGTTTCATATAATTTTCGATACTTCGTGAACAAAACTATATTTTGCGCATGCTTAAACAAAAAAGCGTATTATAAATTTTACTTTGTACACGTAATATAAAATAATGCAGTTCAATACATGAGTGACAAGATGATGATTTACCTTCGCGTGGCTTTTTCACTTTCGCTTCACTCGGGCACAAACGTCCCCTCGAGACTGAAATTATTTTCTTATACTAATATCGAAAGAAAAATCTTTTTTAATTATCTTTTTTATTACGCTTGATTACTTTTGTGCGATAGCCAAACTGCTGTATTTTCATAACAAAATATTGGCAATAAAAACCATAATTCTTGATTCTATTTTGATTTGGTTAATTGCAGAGGACGTTCATTGCACAGGTTGATTGATGGCACCTCATAATATACTAAAAATTAGTAAAATTATTTATTGTGATATAATAATTTTGGTAAAATAAAGTGGCAATAATATAGTAGCTAAAATCATAGATAATTATAAGGAAATATACGTTATTGATGACATAATCTATCATCGTAATAATATTAGCTTTGCAAAAAAATACATATTGATTTTAAACACATATATAGAAAATTTTTAAATTTGGTTCAATATTTGGAGATATCTGTACACAGACATGTTCCGCTAACTATTGGAAATACTATTTAAGCACGGTAAGAATGAATTATTTAGGTAGTTAAGTAAAAGTTCCTAACATACTAGAGTTAACTTTCTTCAAGAACATTGGTAAGTATTAACAAAATATTAAAATTCGTAATATCATTTTATTATTAAATTAAGACACGAAAATCTATTGTTTGTTTAACACTCAAAATTAATTTTAATCATATTTAGAACAAATATTCTTTCAGATTATAAGAAATTTAGCAATTTAGCAATTCATTTAGATTATTAGAAATTTAGCAATTTCAATCACATTTTATATTTTAATCTCATATGAATGAAATTCTATGTAAATCTCATATAATAAAAATAATAAATATGATAGCACCACAAAAATATTATGCACACATAATCAAATTATAATATTAATTTAGAGCGATCAAAGCTAACTATTAGGTACAAATCGGTATTCAAATCAGTATAGTAACTATTTAATTATGCCACTCTATTTTTTTAAACTTCACTGACTTTCGTCATCTAATTAATTATTCAGAAGTATTGACATAGTTCATAACATTTGATAAATACTACTGTTCATATGTCTTTATCTAATTGTAGTTTACTCAAACCACTTGTCTGAGATTTTGAAACATCATCCGTTCTTGACGATGTCTTTAAAAATCGTCTTCTTTAGTATCCTGTTGACGATCGCTTATGCCGGTACGTACTTTTAATGTAACTATATTAAGTATCCTTATAACTATATAATCATTACATTGAAATCCGTAAATCGAGAAATGTTTATAAACAAATGTCAGACTCTCAGTGTATCAAGAGGTTTTTTTCACGCCCAATGATGATATTATTGCGTTTTGACTAACAAATCCAAATTTGTATACAGACAAAAATACTAAGCAAAAGAAATATAACTTTTAAATATGCCGTGAGATTTGTATTAAGAAAGCGAAAATTGGCTTATCAGATAGCTGACATAACTTAAGATTGAAAGTTCCTATCAAATTTTTAGACACTTTATTAAATACAAAAGTATAAAAAGTTTATGATTTCTTAACAAATTTTCTCATAGTTCTAAACGCGTATTTCAGAGGCTTTTTTCTTAGAACCTCATACGAGGCGAAATCCTAACTTGAGTTCACAATTTAAAATCCGTATTGTCGATGGCGAGGATGCCCAAATTGGCGAGTTCCCCTATCTGGTCTCTATATACTATGGCGATAACGAGGACTCACTTGAGCACAACTGCGGCGGATCTATTATCACAAAGGAATGGATTCTAACTGCCGCCCACTGCATTCCTCAAGATGATAATAAAATTTTACTTGTCAAAGCTGGAAAACATGATCTTTCGAAAACTGAGGATTCCGA
>JAPYZA010000646.1:0-36349 GCA_030522685.1 Eupelmus azureus | reverse complement strand
TATTCTCAAATTTCATACAAATAGAATTTATAAAAATATACAATTTAATTATAATTTACTGGTTTTGATAGAAGACCATTATTCTGCTGCCTTAATCCAAAGAAGATTTCTCATTTATTTCATGAATAAAGTGATCAACTTTTTAAAGTCGTAATTAATTAAGCCGTCGCGTACCCCCTAACATCTTCCCCATCCCCATTTTCCTAGGCCACAAATATTGAACTATTCAATTTAAAGCCTAAGACCCTGCCTTTCAGAATGAAGCGGCGCACGCGCGCATCTCCACATCTCATCAGACTACTTAAAGCCAACATTTAGCAGACTGGATCCTCATCAAAGACCCCACTCCCATCCGCTCATCCGCATGCCTGTCGAAATCGAAATTGCGTTTGCCCGGGTAAATGACTTTTGGGAAGCCTTCCGCGACGAGGCAATTAGTCTCCGACTACAAAGAAAGCCTGGGAGAGAAGAGCGAGAGAGAGAGAGAGAGAGAGAGAGAGCCAGACAGATGATGTATGCGTACGCGTCAATTGCACCAGTAGAGAAAGCAGAGAGTCTGGCTGCTCCCTCCCATCTGATAGAGCGTTCAGCGAAGGAATTTAGGCCCCTGGCGAATACCGCACACGTGTAAGGGATTGGAAAGTAGGGAGGCAACTCGATGAACTCGTCGGGAGCTGGACGTTAGGACGGATATTGCTTTCGCCGGCCTCTTCCGGTTCGACTGTTACGGCTCTATCGTGATAACCCATTTGGCGCGCGCTGGCCGGCCTGCGACGCCTCAATTTCGAGCGGGAGCGAAAGCGCCGAGCGAACGGAAATATTCGCCGGACGAAACGGAATTTTTACTACGCGCCGGCGCATGCGGATGACGGCTGGACAAGAAATTTTTTGCTGCCTGGAGCGGCCAAATTTGTTTTTCAACTTTTTTTCTGTACGGGCAGTAAAAGTGGGTGTTTAGCATTTTTATTTTATGGCTGGATTTTGGAGGAAGAGCACGAGAATATTCTGAAAAGGATTTTTATCGAGATAGGCGAATTTGGATGCGCTACTGGAATGGATCTTGATATCATAAATAGAAATATGTTGTAGCTGAGTTTTTGCTATTTAAATGCGATATGTTATTTGACGTTAGAAAAATAAGAAAGCAACTGAATTGGAAAAATCTAATCAGATTATTATAATTGAAAATAATAAGCTGACGGAAAATATTAGTTTGTGACTGGAGATAAGCATATTCGGACTAATATAATCGATAAAACGATCTGACGATAAAATGATCTGACAGTTCTTAAATATTAAGATGAAAATAAAGAAAATCAATACTAGAGTCATTATGAATGGATTATTTTTAGAGAAAAATATTATCATAATAATACAAGTGCTTAAGATAACTTTATAAATGACGATACAATATGACACATGTATAAAGTTTAATAGTTTAACCTGTTGCTAAATTTTGAAAATTATTGTATTGTTGAGTCTTTCAAATATTCGCAATACTTCGCTACAAAAATCGTACAATCACTTTCAAATGTTTTTAGTTGTCGATTTTTATTTTTATTTTGTATTTTGAAAAATGAAAGGTACATGAAATATTGATGGACATTGCTTCTACATTTTATTAGCAGAGATGCTCTGGAAATATCAAACTAGACAGTTCCAAATTTCATTGAGTATTTCAATGGTCTTCAATAGTTTATTTATTTCAACTACATTCGAAGTAAAATCAACTTAAAAATATTTATCGAAAATATAAATTTTTATTAAAAATATACAGAAAGTAAATGTTTAGAAAAAAAGCAATATTGCTACATATCTTTCTAATGGATCGCGTACTAACATTCCAAAACTAGTCTACCCTCTACCTTCAAATCAATTCTACTTCAAAGCACACACACTTTAACAAGTATGGACTATTCACCAACTAACATTATCAATGATAAACAATCTCAGCCTAACACCGAAGCCCTTCAATACATTCTTTCCTTCCCTCCTCCCTTCGCATTCTCCGAAATCCACCACCCATCCCTCCAATCCTTATCAACTCCTCCGAAATTCCTCCTAATAACCCTCCTCATTACCGGCGCATCTCGACAGCTACCAGACGCCAATTACATCCCAACCACGCGCCTACTTCATTCACCCCCGTCAGGCATGCAGTTACTAACGTCAAGGACTTACAGATCGGCGGCTGATGCGACCACGTGCCGTTCTCCGTGCAGATGACGGAGCTTTGGCCGATGAGCTGGTGTCCAGGCAGGCAGCTGTAGCGCACCAGTGCTCCAACCCTGTGACCATGTTCCCGCCGCTTGCCGGAACGCTGCTGCTCGTGCTCGACGATCCGGCCGCTCTTAGGCGCCTGGGGCGTTGGGCAGATTATCTCTGAAACAGGTGAGTTGAAAGATGGTTTTGTGAGATTATGGGTATGTTTGGGGGTACAGGATTTGTTTTTGCTTGTTTTATACTATTCAATTTATGAAGTATTTTCTTAGTTTTATTAATCGAATACAAGAAAAGTCACAAAGACTATTTCTATATTTCATTTTTCACAAATTAAATAAAGTGTACTTTTAGAACAGAATTCGCGTACTAAAATTGTACTCTTCATAACTTCAATCAGCAGACTGACGTTGTTCATAATATACAATATGCATGTGGACTGCTTTGCATTAAGAGATGCACTTCGTAAACATTACCGAGCTCTTAAGCAAAAGGACGATGCATATTAAGCACTCGCTTGTGCTACACCGGGCTAAAAACATGGTAATACTGATAAAGCGAAGAGAACTGTATCTCTGCTGTTCTAATTTACCGTACCCTTGTTTATTCACCTCATGCATTCAGCTACTTCAATCACCAAAAACGCGAAAACAATTACTTTTTTATCCTCCTGAATAATTACACCCACCCCCTTAAGGCATTCAAAGCCGAAAACCCATTTAAACAGCACTGCAATCGGGTCATAACACAAGCAACATCGGTAACCCAGTTAAATTACAATAAGGACGCGTTCGAGGGGTACAGGCGTACTTTGCACAAAAGTTTCGAGAAAGAAAGCAGAAGAGAGAGGGAGAGAGAGAGAGAGCAACCGCGCCTCCTCAACGGACAACGAGAGCACCCCTTCGCGAGTCCGACTTTCTCGAGCTCTTTCTCGACTCTCGACTTTTCTTGCACACAGAGCGCACAAGCAGCAGCGCAAAAGCGGCCGTCTCCCTGTCTCTATTAGCGCGCACGAGGCGGAAGCGCTTTGCTTCTTCTGTGTAAAGTGGGCGTGCAATTTCCTTGGCCGACGATTCGGGAAAATGCACCGGCTAAAGCGCGTTCTTCAAAGAGTGAGAGCGAGGGAAAGAGAGAGAGAGAGAGAGAGAGAGAGAACAGAAGTGGAGAGAGGCAAGAATAAAAAAAAAAGCGAGCGAGCAGTCGGGCCGAGAGGAATGTCGAAAAGTAGGAAAATACTTGCAAATAAAGGATGGAATTACCGTCGAAGCGAGGGGGTATAGGGCGAGAAAGTGAAAAAGACATTGTGAATGAAGAAGGAAGGAGAAAGAGCGAGCGGAATAGGAAGTGAGAATAGAAGAGCGTAGGTGGGGAGGCCGGATTCGCGGAGAAACGGAAAATAAGAAGAGCCGCGCGGGCGCGTGGCTTAAACTTTTCGAGAAAGCTTCACGCTAAAGGATTGCTCGCGAGTTATACGCGCTTGCAAACATACGGCGTGACCTGAGAGAGCCGCTGAAAGCGCGAGCTCTTCTCTCATCCGGCTGCGTGGGAGTATCGCGTATTTTTGAGGATGCCGGGCTGGCTCGCCTTGGATTTTACGTTTTTTGACGGGAAGCTCATGGAAATGCATTTTAATTTACGATTATTGATGGTAAAACTTGAGGCGTAAAATTCCCTCGTAAATATATTTAATTTACGAGCCGGGTTATTTATGAAAAACGGAATTAGTATTGCAAAATATATTAGCCGGACGGGTTAATAGTACATTGGTGAGCGCTCCCGGAGGAATCCCGTAAAAAGTGTCATAAATTTTAAAACAGATTTACAAACGCACACGCGGGTAAAGTCAATAGTAGGTAGCGCTCGCGGCTGTAAAGTTTACAGCTCGTAATTTATGTTTTACGCTGATCATGGCTTTCTGGCCCACATACGTTTTTCAATTTACAAAGAGCTTAGACGAGTGGATATTCCTTTCCGTTTATTTTGTTCTGATCAAAATTTAAATTTGATCGGGAGCCGCTTTAAAAATACGTGAGTCGAATTGGTTCTTTTAAAATATTTATCTGACCTGATTTTCCATGAATTTTGAATTAAAATTGTGGATAAAGCTTTAAATAATCCAATGTAATTATAAAGGTTAAATTGGTTAGCTGAATAAAGTCATCATGTAATGAATAAAATATTAAAACTGTACAAAAAGAATTGTTCTGATTTTCTTTTTTTTAGAAAAAGAAATTTCAAATATATTTGGTACACCAGAGTTGTTATATTTACAGCGACTCCTTTAAATTGTTTGAAATTGAAAAAGTTACCTCCGTCGCGGAAGAAGAAACTAAAATAAATACTTTAAAAGTGAAAACATTTATTTAGGTGCACGGTCGTATAAAAAATTTGAGACACTTTCGTGATTTGGCTTGTAAACAGTAAACAAAGCCAGGTCACGAAAGTGGCCGGTAGCTGAAGATTTTTCACCGCGCTGGAAAATGTACCGCTAAAATCCTTCTTTAATTATTTTCGACTCAATTAAAAATTATCTTTTTATGAATCTAGGATTTTAAGAACTACTTTGCTTTTTAAATGAAAGAAAAATAATAATAAAAAATACACTATTTAGTGAAAAGTGAATGTTTTAATATATTTGTTGTTATACGAGTACGTCGTATAAATAACATTAAATTTTTCATGTAAAAATCCCAACTACATTTTACAGATGCGTTTTTAAAATTAAATAATTTATTTTATTCATTCTTGTACTAAATTTGAAATTTCTATAATAAAAAATCAGTGTATCAATTATCAGCAAACAGCAATGAAATTCAAAAAGACACTTTAAAAAAATATTTGAAGAGTGCTTCTGTTTATCCCTTGCAAGAACAAGAAACACCACCGAAACACTTGACAAAAACAGCCAAAAACATCATAATTAAAATATTTGAATTCCCCCCGCACCATCCACAACCCGCGCACCCTCCAAAACTGTAAAGCCCTCGTCCAGCCAGAGGGTGACCCAAGAATGCTCAGAATCCCGTGAATTCCCATCCTTATCCTCGTCTCCTCCCTCCCATCCCTCCCGAACTTCGTCCAAACCCAAGAGAGATCGTACTTTTGCAGCGCGCCACCCCTAAACTTTCTCCACGCGCGCGTGTTCGTTAGTTTTCGACGTGAGAGAGAGAGAGAACGAGAGCCGACCCCTCGGCTTGTCCGACACGGACCGCAGGGAGCAAAAGAAAACACACGAGGGGGGAGAGAGAGGCAGGATAGGCGAGCGGAAAATTGAGCCGCTGTTATTTGTAATTACTGCGGCTCTTATCGAGGGCTCCGATAAAGATCCTCTTATTAAGGCGCCCGGGCCCGGACTTTTATTGAAACTTTCTTTCCGGGGTGCTGGATGAGGTTATTGTTATTGCGGCGAGAGCGCAATCGTTGATTGCGAATATGACGAGGGGGGAGCTGTAGTGACCGTAAAACTTGTTGGAGCGGAGGAGAATGAAGCGTTGGCGGTGATCAGTCAGCGGATGCGGGGTTGTTATGGCCGCGGTAAATGTTATCTGTGATAATAAATATCGGCGTGGGTGAGGTGCTGGCTGCTGATGGGAAAGTGTAGGTGAGCTTTTGGTAGTTGCTGATGATGGCCTTGCGTGTGGATTTCATCTGATTTGGTGAATGATAATGAAAAAATTAAAATTCAATTAATTTTTATAAAAGTTTTTCTTTTATTTAATTATATTTTTTTTTTAAGAGAAACAATTTTCAATTAATTTTTAAAGCGATTGCTACTTGTTAAACTAGAACTTTTCTAGGTCGTAAATTTTTATAAAAAGCCGGAGCCGTACATTTTCTCGAGTTACAAGTAAAGTATCTTTTCTGTAAAGGAAGGTAGCGGAGCTAGGTAGAAAAATCGAGGAATAATGTCTTTTTCCGAAACCCTTGACTTATTGATCGAATTTTCCGAAAACAGGACACGCGCGCCTTTAAAAATCTAGCGTATACATATCCGCAAGCGAAATTTGAATAAGAAAATGATATATTGACACGGTGCAGTTTATATTTTGTATAATCCACGCAATAAAGGTATCGGCTTTTTCCCACATTTCTTTTATACATACGATGAATTATTAATTTCATTCCAAATATTTCATTCAGCTTTACGTCATACACCCATGAACGCAAATATCAATAAAAACACACCAGCAAAGCTCTCCCACTGCACCACCCAAACTTCCAAACTTCACTTTTTCACCAACCAAAAACTCGACTCCCCAGCCTCGTCTGGCAACGTCACATCGCCTTTCAGACGCCGCCGCACAATGAAACCGCCCCGTGCGTCATCTCCGTCCTTAAACGCGCTCGCTCTGTTAAATGAAGTGAAAATTAAGTAAATACGCTCTGGCGGCGGGGCTCGCACGAAGAATGCGAATGGCCCGGGTCGCGTCGGCTTTCGGTTCGCCGCACTGCAGCAACAGAGCAGCGGAGGGATGAAAAAGGATACAGCAGAGCGCGCGCCTGCGACGTTGCGCAATTAGAGCCGGCACGATGAAAGGGAGAGGACGAAATTTCCGCTTTCGCTTTTTATTACTCGAGCGCGCGCGTCCGGTGCCAAGAGGAGCCACGAGGAAATACGGAGGAAAGAAATTGTCGAATAATTGGACTTTCGCAAGGTGGTGCGTGCTGGAGTTTTAGTTCTCATTAGAGGTGTGTGCTGGCTTCAATGTGGAGTGATGATTATTGGGCAATTGAGAATTTGTTGAATGATGGTGTTAAGGATGCTTCTTTTTTTTTCTTTTTTCCTTATTTTTAAGTATGAATACGTCTAAAGCTTGACATCATTTTTCTTAAAAGCAAAAAAATTTGAGGTCAACTATTAACTTAAAAAAAAAAAAAAAAAAAATAAGTAACTTAATATATAATCATGAATAATTCATAAACCAATGCCTTTTAAAAAATAAATAAAAATTCTAATAGACGTATTACGTGTTACTTTGCTTTTGCATATAAAATTTTTAAATCTTAACGCGGCCCTGTCTTGAGCTTTATCAACTGCCAAAATTATATTAATACTAATGCAACCTAATTAGTTCTTGGCGCATACATATTTAATTTTCTATTTCAGAATATTTATTAATTTTAGATCTTAAAAAATAGTTTAAAATATTTTCAATTTAATCAAAGTAGCGCTCCACTATGCACCGAAACTACCATGTGCTATTACTCATAAAGCAGTAACTATCGTTTGTCCTTTATTCTTGTTAATATTTAGCAACTACAGGTGATTATTTTTTTACATATTTTTATTTTTCCATTAATTATGAAGAGTAAAACAATTTGTTTTTTCTAGTACGCATACACGTTTAACAATAATAATTATTCATTACTTGAATCTTAATTATTCACAGCTCTTAAATTGCAATTAAGAAATTACGCGATTGTGCTGTGAATAGTTGAAAGCAATTTCGAACCAATTACCATGAATTACACCTCCCCACTACGTACACTCGTACTGCAATAACAATTTTCAGCAATCTCCAGCCAATTTTTTCCCAACCTACATATCCAATCAATCAATGCTTGAAAAGCCCATCAGCAACAATCATCCAGCCCATCCACCGTCCGCAGCACATTCTCCCACACACCAGCCAGAGCCGTTACCAAAAATCCACCGATCCCCCCGATTAATAATTCCTCCCAGCAACATCCAGCCAGCCGCATCACTCCCATCGTCCTGCACGTCACGAGCTGTTTATGCACTGCCAGAAACGCGTGTGCAGCCGTTAAATCAAGCGCGCCGCGCGAAAAGCACGTCTCGGACGTGTTCGGGGTCAGTGTACCGCGCCTCTCGGCAGACACGAACATTCGATTTCTTGCGGTATAAGTCTGCACGTGCTATATTGATCTTACGGCACTGCACAGGTCGAGAGACGGCTGATTCTTGCTCGCAGGACTCCCGGCCATTGTAGTCGGGCTTTGTCGAGGGGGAAGTGGGGGGGGGGGGCAAAGGGAATGGCACGGCTCGAGTTTGCTGTTCCGGGAAATGGATTCGTCTTTTTCGAGGGCTCGCGCTGGTGCTCGAGTGATTTTGTTTGCTGGAGATGATGCGACGAATTGTCAGGATTTGAACAGGGACAAACGTGGTTTTCTAAATGGTATATCCCGTTTGTTTTGATCATCTGTGATATCATTGAATGATTTTACAACAAATGTGTTTTTCTGAATCATTTTCAAATTAGTATTTCCATCTATTTTAGTTTAGACGAAACAGTATTATTGTATTTCCCTACGATCCCAAACCCATCGAGAATCAAAGCACTCCCCAGCATCCTTCGATTCAGCATCTAATAAGCCCCTCCCACTGAAAAATACCGGCAATTGAATTCCCGAAAGTATCTCTCAGACGGACCTCCGGCTCTCAGACGCACAAAGAGCATGCCCGAGCGCTGCATTTAATTACGCCGAAAAAGGAATTTCCAGTGCCGTGGCGTGCTCCGGCAGTCCACTCTCTCCGCTATCTGAAATTGACGCTTCGTTGAGCTGCGATGCGCCCCGAGAGTAGCTAGCTCTCTCTCTCTCTCCGCGCTTCGTCGCTCCTCGGCCACTCACCGAGCCAGGACGCGCTACAGCCAGATGCCGAGGCTTCGATTTTGCGAAAGCGGAGATGTGTATTCGGGACGAGGTGTGTGTACTCTGTGTACTTTGTGTATCGCGTAAGAGAAAAGGATGGTTGGAGGAGGATGAGGTGGGAAGTGGTGGGTTGGTTCAGGGCAAATTGTGAGGGTATGGGGGAAGGGTTTTGGGATGGGGGTAGGGCTGAGGTGATCGATCTGGATTTTGGTGAAAAAATTTATGGAAGGAAACTAGGGATTAACGTTTTTAATTCATTGTGTATCGTGTTTAGATACGTTTTAGATTAACTTTGAATTAATTTATTATGGATATGACAGTGGCAGAATATGTTCAATATTTGATGTTCAGATTCGATATCTGTTTTTGCATCAGTTATGTTTTATAAATATATGTTTTATAAATGCATGATATTCCAATTTATTACAGAATACGTAATTCGAAGTTAATAATAATATAATAATTCAATGTAAAGCGCTATAAAATAATCGTATCCCAAAGATATTCAAAAAGTACCAGTTAATAAACCATTTATCTTACAATACTCCACTCTCAATCACTCCAAAATCAAGAACACTTTTCCAATACCCGACAATACCTCATTTTCTCTGCAGTCGAAGAAAAGTGCCATCTCAAAGTACACAACATTCATAAACCCCCTTAAGCTCGTCCCGATGCGCATTACATACACCGCCGGGAGGAAGTCTTAGCTCCGAACTTTTGCCTCAAGTTGCCGCGATGCGCCCAGTTGGCCTCTCGACGTGTAAGTTTGAAGTTGCGCGTGAGAGCAGTCAGGCAAGTTATAACGAACCAATTTCCGCGGCGGCTCGCACCGAGAGCTATCCCGTGTCATCCCCGAGTGGACTGCTGCGAGCGCGGCTATTTTATTTAGCGCGAAGTGAAGAATTAGCGGTGGATTTTACGGAGTGTCTGGGTTGAGGGTTTGTTAAGATTTGGGTAAAGGAGGGATCGATGGTTGATATAGTAATTAGTTGTTATAGGGAAATGATTTGATTTTGTTTGTTATTTAATGCTATTGTTGTGTAATATTATTGTTTGTTGGATATTGATGAATATTATGTCATGATTGCGAATGATTATTATTTTCGAGAATCATGTACAGCACATTTTCAGAAAGACCTTTATTGCTTGCTAATATTAATTGGAAATTATTATTTGCCTGGAAGATATTTTTAATTGGATGTTTTATCGTCAAAGCCATTTATATTAATTGAAATGATTGCAATTGTGTTCTTTCGTCTACATCAATATTTAATTATAATTAATTTCATTGTTATTTTTATAAAATGTTTTGTAAATTTTTTTCTCGTTGAACGTATTAATTATTAAAATGGACTACTTTTCAAATTAATTAATGAATTTAATTTTTAAAATGACCGAAATTTTTAAATTTTATTTTGTTCTTAATAAACGCATAAATACATAGCTAATTATTAAAAAAACTTTCCAAAATTCTTACTACTTATAGCTTACTATCATTTAATTTCTCTTTAAATCTTCTTGAATCTACACGATACCTATAATAATTAAGCCTCATTTTAATACGACGTTTACAGATACTTATAGTAGGTCAATACTAACTATTAAAATCTTATTCAACTCCAATAAAAATAAATCACCACAAAAAATATTACTCTTAAAATAATTCTTATTATAAAATATCATCAAAATCATTATGCATAATCATTCAAGAGACTGACCAGTACACGTGGGTATCGATCCGCTCCAGGCTCCGTCTCCATTGCACTTGATGCTCTGCGGTCCGTTGAGCTTTTGGCCCCACATGCAGGTGAACACAGCCCGGCCGCCGAAGCTGTTGTTGTGCTCGAGAAGCTGAAGCTTCGGGTTGGTCGGCTGTATCGGTGGACAAACTATCGCCTCGCAGTGTGGTACGTCCGCCGACCATTTACCTGTAAAAATGAAATCGGATCGGTGAAGCGCAAAATTGTAAGCATAGAAATGACGTTTATTGTGAGAGTAATTATGTATTAAAGGATAGCAATGTAAGATCTTTTACTAATTAAATGCAAGTAATTTCTAGATAATGGTTTACAAGATAGCCTGGATAACAACTGTGTACGTCAGTCAGTAACGGATCTGTCAGTACAGTCTGGCCGTACTATGTATGTATCTACTTACTACGATATTGATATACCTCAATGCGACTGCTCCAGTCATGTTTGTCTTGTCATATAGTGTCTACGTAGGATTTCAATTATGCCGTAAGTTATATTTTGGTAAATAATGTTAGTGGATAATAATGGTTGTACTAGATAAATTTCTATATATTATGAGAGCTAAAATTCTTTTTTAGAAAAGATTCTTCCGCGCTTTTTATTATTACAAAGGAAGATACACATAGTGGTAGAATTTCAGTGAAAGTTGTTTTACTTTAAAGGACACCAAAAAAAGAAAACGGATATTTTTTTAACTGCGAATTCTTTATTACACTTTAAAGGGGAATATGTTTCTTATTATAGAAAACTTTTTTTCAATCAATTAAGTACAATATTAAGATAGCTTAATAATAAGAATAGCGTCATTTACTTTTTGTGCGGGTAAAACTAATTTTTTTTTTAAGCTTTTACTTTACAAAACATAATATTGTTGTTCTACTACCTATAATGATAAATAGTACCGAAAAAAAATTTATATAATAAGAAAGATATTCTGAAAAAACTATTTATTGCAGAAAGAAAACTATCTGTTTTCTTTATTTTCGTGTCTTGAATAACATAAAAGTTTCAGTTTTAAAATCGGTCACTGACATTTCGAATACGTTCCTTGTAAGAAATGAATTCGCAAATCCTGCTTTATGACTTTTTAAAATAATAGAGTAAAAAGTTCATTCCTTCCACTCCCTATAAACATAACAACGCCCCTTTATATTCATCGCGCTATCTCAATCATCTTTCTAATCCAAAAAACTCTTCCTCACGAAACACGGGCAATAAAAAAATCCCCCATCAAAAAATAAACTCTCTACCATCACCATAACGAACGAAGATCCAAACAGAAAGAATCCGGAGATCCCGTCCCAATGAGAGCAACGCCATCAAGTATATAAAGTGCGTCACGCGCATTTACGAGAGCGAGCGCGAAGACAGAAAACAGCGCGGACTCCAATTACTCCGATCGCTTTCCGGCCGAATCCCAGCGGGAGAGAGCCGGCAGTGCGATCGTAAGCTGTTCCCGATTGGAAGTCTCTGTCCGTTCGCTGCGCCATTCTCTTTGTTAGGCCCGCTCTTTCCGCGCGGAAAAACAGCCCCGATAGAGTGATTTAAGATAAGTACGCCATTCGTTTTCGCGCGCAGCGGCTGACGGAGATAAAAAAGGGCGGGGAGAGCAGAAAGAAGCTATCAATGAGGAGAGAAAAAAGAGGCGCCGAAGAAGAGCTAGGCTGGATCCGAGTGACCGTTGGGGTTATTCAGGGCAGGAAATTTTTTTCTTTTAGGAAGAGAGTCCGTGACGATTAGCATGCTTTGTTTGGTCAAAAGTTTTCGGAGGCGATCGGTTTGGGAGAAAGTTTTTTCCTACTGGCCGAATCGTTTGGGTTGAACTTTATTTTTGAAGTGTAAAGTAGAGCAGAGCTGTTAGACTCGTTCTCTTGTACTGACAGCAAGGCTTAATTAAAACAGAAGTTGCAGTTTAAAGTTCCTAAAATTATATTTGCCGAGGGAAAATTAAAATAAAAGCTACCGACTGTCGAGATAATTGATACATTTTCAACAGAGAAAGTAATTGAGCAACGAAGAGAAAGCCGCAAATAGAAAGCAAAAGACATGAGAAAAAAAAGTCGAGATGCCAGAGGAAAAGTGACTGCAGCAAGGCGAGGGTGGAAAAGATTACGAGTACTGAGATAGGAATGGGAAAAATTGAAGAGAGAACCCCCTTGGAATAGTAAAGGAAGAATCGAGAAACTATAATAAAGCAAACTGCATCGGAAGAAAAAGTATCGACTGATTTAATTAAGTCTGAGCGAGCTGCACTGTGGAAAATGGGAAGCATGCAGCATTTTTAGCCTCCATTTCTATTTCTTTCTGTCTCTCCTCGCGAGATTGAATTCAGACGAAGATTGAGTTGGAGTTTTTCGCCGGTGATGAGGATCAGAGACGTTGGAAAAGAGTGAGATACTTTCTATTATACGGAGTGGATTTGTCTTTCTTTTCTTTCATTTATTTGAAACATTATAAAAAGTTGATCAGGACAATTTTGGAATTTCATGAAAAATGATGAGTAAAAGTGTGTGCTTTAGAAAATTAAATATGAAATAATGACTAAATATCAACAATTTAAAAAATCCCTTAACCAAATGACAATTGTTACAAATGATACTCTTTCACCTAATTTTCTCTTTCAAATTAGTTATGTAAGGCATGTTTCGAACATTATAATAGTTAATTTTCTTTAAAGTAGAGTAATTCTCGAAAAGTCACGTTGATCGCCGAGCAAACGCGAGCATTGATTGCTGATTACGCGGATGCAAATCATAATTGCACGAGAGAGCCTGATTAATTCGAGTATGCATTGTGTCCTGAATTCGACGATATATATATCTCCCCGTTTCAATTAGCTGAGAACGCGTGCACGCTGTGGCTAATGTGTTTATTTTCGAGCGCTTAATGGACAAGGCATGTGTTTGATTGTAAGCGAATTAGAACAAAAAATTTGTTAGCACTCAGCAGGTAGGAGCTTTGAATGGATTTTAAATGTATTTTGAACAATAATCGTAAATTGGCTACTAAAAACTCGGTCAATGTTGGATATGAAATTACGCGGCCAATTCGATTAATAAAATTTTAAAAAATATATAGCAATTATTTGAGATGCAGTGTATTGATTTTACTAAAAATTCATTCTATGATGCACTTTTTTGGTCAACATTTTCTGGAACAGTCCTTTTATTAAATGAAAGCGATAATAAGTTTTATTCGATTCAATTTCATCTTTAATTTATTCAAATAAGCTTACTAACCAGTAGAAACTGGATTGCACGTCTTTTACATATTTTAGCAAATTAAAATAAAAAAGAACATTTTCCCGAGGGTTAAAATGTTCTCTTTCTATATTATTTTGCATCAAACTAATTTAAAAGATACCATCTTTAATACAAAAACCAGCTACATTTGAATACTCTATTTTCTTTTTAATTAAAACCCGTGAATTATTTTTTATAGAAATTTTTTACAGGAAATGGTGTAACTTTTATTTTATAAAAATTGAGAAAAATTTCAATGTAATGGATTGAAAAATATTTGATTTAAAGTGAAGCGCGACAGTTTAAATTTAAATTTAAACCTGGCAGGTCAACTTTCCAAGTGCAAAGTTTTAATTTCTTCCTAGAAATAACTTATAGAAATATTCAGCTTTTTAAGTGCGAATTCTCAATTCTAATAAGGTAAAGGACTTTCATTTTCTAATTAAAATTAATTTCCATTTCATAGAAAAGAGAAATCGTCATTATCCAATTTCATAGTTTTAACCAAAGCACAATGAAGCCTGGAAAACTAGAGCGGACCACCTCCTCCAACTACAGCCAAGCCCTCTCCGAAACCAAATTTCCACCGAAACCAAAAAAGTAACCTTTCCTCAATTGAAACTCACCCACCCTCCATCCTCTTGGCCAAAAGCAAAATCTCCGAATTAAGTCGTGCAATTTCGCCTTCACAAAGAGCACCTTTGCCCCCAATCAATCCCAAAGTCCAAGCGAGCTCTACTCACCATTGTACTGGCACGTCATGCTGGAGGCTCCTTCGAGTCGATAGCCAGGCGGGCACTCGAACGTCGCGCTCTCGCCGAGCCGTGGGCCCTCGATTTTCGCGATCAATGGTGGCTCGGCCGAGCTCAGCTGCGGGCAGTGGACGTCTGCAACACAAGCGAGGAAAGTACTTGAGTTTTTACGCTGATTCTATTGGCGGAGATGATTAGGCTGTGGGATTTGGAAGTGGCTGAGGGGGAATTAATTGGCCTTCTTATTTGCCGATGCGTCTTCGTGTGGGTGAGATTTTGGGGGATTAGAGCGATTGGGATTAGGTGGAGAGGCAGTTTTTGTTGTTGACTTTGATTGACTATGGATTTTTATTATTCTTTCTATTTAATTTGATATGTATGTATGATTTTTATAAATAGTAAGAATTTCATTCATAAAAGATTAATCCCTTATTATTTTATTCTACTTTGAATAAATTAAAAAGAGGATTAAAGATCGTCAACTGAATCCTTAATCTTTTAATTATAAATTTTTACTTGTAATTAATAATTAAAATTTGTAACTCTTAATTTAAAAGTGAATTTAATTAGCTATTTTTGAGATCCTGATTAAGAACTTGAATTTACGTCTTAGTTGAGAGTTAAAAGCAAAATTACTGCGGAATAAGGAACTCAATCAATTTTCAAATGTTTATAAATAAATTCAAAATGGCTGAGCTTCCGAGTAATTATAAACACATTATTAAAAATGCATACAAGGCGTCTGGTTCTGGCAGTAAATGTTCTATGCTAAATCGATATTTGAAATGCAATTGGGCGTTCTACAACTAGACGTTATCTGAGATTGCTGGAGTTTGAAACGTTTAGAGCTTAATAAATTACTCGAATTTATACAGCAAAATATCATAAAAAATTCAATTATAGCATCAAACTTGATAGACTCGAATCAATATTTTGTATTTTTTGTTTCTACGTGCATTCGTTAATGCTCATTTGTAGGCATTTCATATGAAAATAAAACATAAGCTTTTAGAGCGTCCAATTAAAATTAATTAATTTACGTAAAAGAACCGTTTTATCAAAGATAATGATCATCTCTGCTCAAATAACACTTTTGTTCATCAGTTTTATCAAAAAATTTATGAGCATTGTTAGCTGTTGTTTCAGCAAACAAATAGCTTGCATGTATTGTCGACTGCGCCGGAAATTGACTCTCGCAAATT
The DNA here is from genome assembly GCA_030522685.1 of Eupelmus azureus. Lineage (NCBI taxonomy): Eukaryota > Metazoa > Arthropoda > Insecta > Hymenoptera > Eupelmidae > Eupelmus > Eupelmus azureus. The sequence continues at coordinate 20,564 of JAPYZA010000646.1, read as the reverse complement.
AAGTATCCAAATAAGCGGATGCCGTAGTCACCATTAACACGTTTATTTAAAGCCGTCCTAAATTCTTGTTAATCCTGCAATATTGCGTGTATTCAATCTTTAGGCGGCTTTGCAATTAAACCCTCTACGGACCTCATGCATCTTGAAAACTATACTTAAAATTCACAAGTTTCACACTTACTATTTTAACCATCGTAGAAAACTCATTTGATCGAAATAAAATTTAATTGTTTTATTAAACTATTTTTCTCCAACATTTTCCTAAATCCATCGTTTAATCAAACCACTGCCATCCCATCAAGTAACACGTCTAATAATTCCCTGCCTTCCAACTCATCATCAAAAACAAAAACTCACCAAAAAGCACTTAGCTTCTCTCTCTTTCCGCTCAAATCGAAATATCGAGAACGTAGCGTGTGACTTTGACGCGCGTAAATTCGAACGCCTTGGTTGGCACATCGAGCTTCGTGAAAGCGAAGTGCGCAGCGGTAGCGTTTCCAAAGGTGTGCACCCGGCAACCACAACCAGCACTGCGTGCTCGAGTGACAAGCACGTATATATATACTAGCATTTCGCCGAACGATTTCGGTCCGCGCGTTGCTCTAAAATTTATCGAGCTCAGCTTTTGTTTATCGGTTTTCGGAGGCTTACTGATGGAGGGGTTGTTTTTGGATGTGGTGTGTTAGGATTAGTTTTTATTTTTAATGGTGGTTTTCTAATAGGTACTGTGTATGTAGGTGAACTGTTATTTTATCTTATAATGAATGAATGAATGAATCTTTCATAGCGAAATTCGATGACGCGTCAGCTTACTTTTTGTCATGTTTTTATGAAACAGAAATACATATTGTTTGGCTATTTCCGTGAACGTTTGAATTGTTCATAAGAGGAGATGAGTTCCGTTTTCAACGTTAATCGTATTAAAAATTTAAAAGATTGATTTACAGATAAAAGAAACATTTCAAATCAGATTGGAAGCGACAATTTCTGAAATAGCAGCTGTCCATCCAAATAATAAATTTAAATCAAGCGTCACTCGAAAGTTCATTTTATTCTTCCTCCGCTTATTATTGAGTCCATTTGAATCAGTTATTTATGAATACGTTTACATTATCGTAGTTATTTATCCATACTCTTAAAAGCATTGTTTTAATAAAATTGTAACAAAAATGTACAAAAATTGTACTGTATTTAAAAGAAAATCATAAACTGAAATATGATCAAGCTGCAAAAAGTAAGTATATAAAAATATTGTTATTTCTGCTTGTATTTATTACATGCTCAACTGTTATTGAGTTTTTCTACTGATTTTTATAAACCTGTATATTTTAATCAGTTGGAGAATTCAGTCACATTTTTATTTTACTTTTAAATCATTATTAAAATCAAACCTCCCTAAAATACTCAAAACACCTTTTATCCTAGTCATCAATTTCTCTTATTTATTTTAACAATCCACTTGTAACCAACTCCCAACCCAAAAAACAAACTCAACACCTAAAAATATTCTCCCTCTAACCCAACATCCTGCTGCGGCCGGAACTTGGGCTTTGTCGAGACTCTCGAGTACCAATATCGGCTGCGGTACAAACTCCAACCCTAGCCACACGAGAGGCAGGGGAGGATCGACGCCAAGAGTTGTTCGACTTAATATAAGGCGTCCTACAGACTATACCGCCTGATACTTAAGCATGTTTTATCACCTATTTCCCTTCTGGCCTCTCGAGTGCGTCCTCCGCGACTTTGCGTAATTACAGGAGCAGAGTTAGGACGGAGTTATACGGAGAGCCAGGATGAGGCCGATAGTCGAGGGCAATGAAGTATCAGCGAGGGCTTTAGGATGATTTTATCGGCTGGGAAATTGTATGGTTTTCGATTTCGAGCTGTGAGCGGAGAGCTCTTAAAGTGCGAGATTATTCTGACTGTTTTGCTGTATTCTTATGGATTCTTGGTTTTGTTCTTGAAATATTTTTTACGGCAAATGGGGTAAACTATATGGAGTGCCTTTTGGATTTCTTACTTTGAAAACTTGGCTTTTTAAATATGAATATTTGTTGAGAAGATAAAAAAAGTTTTAAGAGATGCTTGACCTCTTTAGAAATTTTCACACAAAAGTAAGAGCTTCAAAAATTTAGCTCCTACTGTATTTCGAGTAAGGAGGTCACTATTTCTTTAAATTTATATTTTTTACCATCATTTTTTTTAAAGTATTTGAATTTTCAAGGAAGTACAGCCTATATTAAACTTTTACTCATGACTTCTTATTCCTTTATTAAAAGTCTCATAATTCCAAGAACGTTAGCAAGAAGTTATTTACATCTACTCACTTCCATTTTAAACTGCCGCAAAAAACAAACCATCCCCTCACACCATTGACCAGACTCATTAAAACCAAACAACCCCACTAACCATAAATAAAAAAATCACACAATATCCCTCACACGCAGCCAAGAGAAGAAAAATCTTTCCTCGCGCAAACCCGCACGTACTTCATTTCCCCGAAGATACCCAGCCACCCAGCCACAGCCCCAGCAGCTGCTCTCTCCAGCACCTCTCCCACCGCAACACTCCTCAGGGAGGTGTGCGGCTCGCGAATGAAAAAAACATCGCGCGCTCACGGAATCGCTGACTACAGCGATCGCTCCCGCATCCATCCCGGTCACGTAAGCTGCAAGACCGAAAATCACGCGCCTCTCTGCTCTCCTGCGGGAGCCGAGCGGACGGAAAGACGCAGGCCATTAACGCAGACGGCTGTATGCATGTGTGCCGAGCGGCGCAAGATATATGTACTCACCGACCACGTGAACCCGGATGGAGTTCGTGAGGCCCCGGGGGGTCGAGCAAGTGTAAACGCCCGAGTCCTGGGCTTTCGCGTAGTATATCGACAGCCGATACTTCCAGTCCCTCTCGAAGGCGGCGATCGCCCAGCCTGGAAAACAGAAATTGCGAGAGTGCGTGAGTTATTGGTTTTCTTAATGAAGTTTTTGCGGGGAGTTGGGTTGGCGTGGTGGGCTTGTTAGGATGTGGAAAGGTTGGAGATCGGGTGGAGGTAGTTTAGTTTTATTTTCGTAAAAAATTGGATGTTTTTTTGCAATATAGCTTTTTTTTTAATTGCAAATTAATTTTTTTGTGTATTTGTAGAATGGTTGATTCGAAAAAAGTAATGGTCTTATTGTAAGCCATCATAAATTTTTACTTGAATCAAACACAATTTGCTTACAGTCCATACAAAAAATAGATTTTACACATATTCGTCTAGCAAAAACGTAATTTCTTGTGTTGATTAGATTTTGCTGAAATCGAGTGAACATCTATTCTAAATAAAGCAAAATGATTTCTTATGCTTCAAATAGCAATTTTTTTCTGCATAGAATATTTGTATATTTATGATTAATGTGCATAAAAAAATTAAAATAAACTGTTATAAATTCATATTCCATACTCAAAATAAACGTTCACAGCATGAAAAAAAAATTTGACCCCGATAAACACCCTACGGAAGTTCAACATAATACTCATTGATAAACATTTGTTCTTGTCAAAGCCTAAGAAAAACGGATAGATGGATGAGGTCTCACGTTGCGGCTTGCATAACGCCGGACCTCATCTATCTAAGTTTCGCTAGGCGAACAATGGCGCGCCACCTAGCGGCGGAAAAGCGCGCGCACACAAAAAGGGAAAGCCCAGATAAATGTCTGGCATTAAGCTCGGTGCATTTTGCCAGACTTTTTTAAGGAAAAATATGCCTGGCAAAAAAGGCCGAAATAATGGTCGCAGCCGGACTTTTACAAGAAACTTCGGCCAGACAGAAGCGCACTTTTGCCAACGGAATATATACTGGCTTCTTTTTACAGGAAACACGGGAACACTTTTATTTTACAGGGAGAAAAGTCTTTTGCTAAAATACTACACGTATTAGTATATAATATTCTATTCCTGACTAGACAGTTTCCACAAATCGCATAATACCAGCTTTCAAAATCGAACAATCGTAATTTCATTGTAAATTACACGCCTCATATCGCGCCCGTCAAAATAGACGCGCGCGAATTAAATTCGAAAGGGAAATTTGTAGCCTCGATTCCGCGAAACCCATCAATAATCCGGCGCTCATCCGATTTGGCCTGGGCCGAGGCGGCCCCGGCTTATTGTATCAATATGCGCGCTGCCAGGATTTTTACCGGCCGTATACGGCTATAATTCACGCGGTTAAACGCCAGACGGGAAAATATTATGAATAAAACAACGCGCACCGGCTAATGCCCTGACAACGCCGGATTCTGCCCCCGTGTAGGAAAAACACGTCGGGGATTGCCTGATGCGCGCGGATATCGGTCGGACCTTTTTTGCACGCCGGCCGGCTTGCTGATAGTTTTATTCGAGCGTATAGGCGAATGGAATGCGAGGGGATTGATTTTTGTTGCGAGTACTCGGTGGCGATATGGAAATTAGTTCATCGGAAGTGCATCTGTGATTGGGAAATGTGAAAAATTGATAGCAAAAAGCTTTTGTTTTAATGCTGAGCGCTCTTGATGAAATACGATAAGGTTAAAAAATATTATAAAAATTAAGATCACTTTATCGAGTAGGCAGTACATTAAATACTTTTTATATATCATAAAAATATAATATTAACCATTATGTATGAAAATTTATAAATAATACATGCATAAATATTCTTATTACACAAATTTCATTACCAAGCAAACCCAAATAGAAACATAAACATTACGTTCAAAAAGTAATAACCCTTTAACAAATTCAGTTCAATACACCCCCCAAAAAATATGTCTGCCAACAAGGAAAAATAAAAAAAATAAAAAAATGCCAATAAAGATCCGAAACGAGAGCGTCGGCTCTCAATAGCCTGTAAACATCGGAGCACAGCCAACAACGCGGGCGTCAACTCGAATTTCGAAAGAGGAGAGCAAGCGCGCGTGGAATGGGGTAACGACCCCCGAGCGCTTGAAAAATTTCCGGCTTAATATCGCGAGGTATTCGCGAATGAAAATTTTCGGAGAACGCAGAGGAGCGGGAGACGGGAGGTGTATTATTGGATCGGCCGATTAATTCGCGCCGGGCGTTTGGCCTTTTACGCAGCGGCAAATCGAGCGGCAAAATTCGGGTTTGTTTTACATGTACACATGGCCTCGGTGGTGCCGACGCGACGGTTCTCGCCTTTTTTAACGCGCGCACGCATAAAAGCTTTATACGGTTTCATAATTCCGCGCGGCATACGCGCTGGCGTAATTTATAGTGGCAAGCTTCCTTTTTCGAAATTAATTACTGGCTGTGTATTATGAAAATTCATTACTTTTATTAATAAAGCCCGGAGAGGGAATGAAATTGCATTGGTGATTTAGGATTGTTGGTAATGAACGCGAAGCTATTCGGAAACGTTAATTTCGGCCTGCATTTTAAAAGTTTTTACGCTAGGAGTAAATATTGTGCTTTAATGGGGGTAATGAAAATAGTAATTTACCGATGCACACGTCGAGCTTGAAAGTTTGAGTATTAAATATAACAGCGTTAATATCTTAATGCCCGAGTGAAATTCGCAAAGTCTGAAGCTGCGGAAAAGGATGAATTAAACATCCAACCTGTTGTGCAATTGCAAAAGTTGTTCGACGAAACTTGAGGATGCTTACACTTACTGGCTTACCACTTCAATTTCACTTCTTGGCAAGGTTACAAAACTTTGAAGGACGTTGCATGTAATACGGCAAATGTTTCTCAAATAGTTCACTGTTTTGAATAGTTTGTAATAGCTTTATTCAATTTCGGGCAACATTAATGAACATAATAAACAAACTTTCTATTATAACCTTTGACGTGAACAAAAGTAGATTTTTGATACAGACAAAGATTTACTCGCAAATTCAATTTAGACCCACTCTTCCACAAATTCATTAATCAAACACAATTCTCAAATATCCTCAACCTAAAATTACGACCGAACTCATTTGATGCAACAAACCGTTAAAACCGACACAATCGACGACATACTCCACCCGCGTCCCTCCCTATCCTAAATCCCCTTTATCCCCCTACCGATCGCCAGCGCCATAATCCACAGTTAATTACCGCCGAAAAACAAAATACCTTCACAGACCCTCCGTTTCTCGCATTCTCCCTGCGCATACAGCCAAGCCCTCGACCCTCCGCGGAGGGTGTATAATTAAATCACACTGATAAAACGCTTCCCCTCGTCTAGCTCGGCGACAGGGCGCGCTTCTATAAATTTGGTGCTGCGCCCTCTAGCGGCGGCCAATCATCTTCGGCGCGCGCGATTGGCATGACGGCCGGGGCATTAATCTGTCGGGCGCGCGCGTCCGCGATGCCTCATCGTGATGAAGCGCCGATGCCGATTGCGCGCCAGTCTGGCCGGCTGTGTTTCGATATAAATAACGAGAGTCGCTGCGGTGCGCAGCTGCTGGTCGTTTGTTGAGCTCTGCTGGGGTGCGAGAGCGGGGGAGGCTCGTTTTCGCGGGATTGAGGTGGTTTGGTTTGATTTTTTGGTGGGGGTGGTGAGGTGATGGAGAGGTTTGGTAATGTTGATCTAGAGGAAAATGGCAAATTTATGATGGGTTTGATTAGTGTATTCTTATGTATTTTATGTTGAACGGTCTATGCGTTGAGTATTTCGACTCGCTGAATTAACTTACGGTTCATCGAAAATTTACTCTTTTAATATTGCATTGGGAAGTTATTTGATAAAAAGTTTAATATGAAGAAGTGGAAGTAGACTTTAATTAAAATAAAAATACATAAAAAGAATAAAATAGAAAAGAACCAAAAAACTCATTTAGAATATGATGTCAAAAAATGAGATCCGGTATGCTATAGAAATTCTATCACAGGCTTCATATTAAATGCATACAATGACATTAAGTAAAGACTTCCTTAAAGACTTCCTTTAATAATAATATTCTGTTTCAATGAATTTTTGATTTTGTAAAACATCAAAATTAGATAATTAATCTGACAATTAGTAAGAGTATAATTAAATTTTAATAAATTTTCGATCGGTAATTATACGGATTTAAAAAAAAACTTAAAAAAATCTAGATTTAACCGCTCAAAATCCATAAGCATACCCCAGACTACCCTTTTGAGATAATTGACTTATTGTAGTTCTACATATTTAGGTGACGGAGAAAGTTGTTGATATTAAGTGTTAAAGAAAATGCGAGGGGGAAGTTTTCAAGGTTGTACATTAAATGAACTTTCTAATTATAATTATATAAAATTGTGGTGAAAAAGCTTTGTATAATTATATAAAAATGTAGATAAGCATTATATAAAACAATATACGAAAAGGTAATTAAAATATGTATTACCGATCTTTGAAAAATATATACTTCAAACATTAATTTCATTAAGTTTTACCTTCTATTTACATCTTCTATACATAGAAATGCAACATTTTTTTTATTTATCTAACTTCACTTCACATTAAACAAATCAAAAATGTTATCTCAATATTTTTTATGTTAATTAAGAACGTTCCTCCCAATAGTTTCCTTTACTCTTTCAAACCACTCCAATCCAGCCCCCGAACAATTTTTTCCTCTCAAAAAGTTACTCTGCAGTAACGAAAAATCTAAAAAAGAAAACACTCTTCCGGCGAGAAAAATACAACGAGGCTCTTACATCAACAAAGAAGCTTCCCAGCCCTCAACCGCCGAGTTCATACCCCGACGCTTTCCTTTAACGGCGCGAAAATCGATTAAAACTTCGCTCGCGGGCTCGCATATATATAGCAGCAATCAATAGGAAATCGAGGATTCGACTTTTAATAATCGACAGCGGGGCCCGCGATGTACAAAAGATTTAGACAAGAAAGTTCCCTTTTTTGCGCTCGCGCCCATCGCCGGTAAGTTTCTCTTTCAGTGGCGGAAAGATCGATTTCGCCTTATTGCCGCGGCGGAGTTAAGGGAGCTAGCGCGCGAGCGCAGAACTTTTTTCGCCGGGCTGAAAGAACGGGAGAACGATAGAGCGAAAAGTAGAGGTGGGAGAAATGAAAAAAGAGGAAAGGCGAGTCGGTTGGATGGAGGGAAAAAGGAAAATTAAATAAAGGGGAATTTTGAGCTGTGAGAGTGTTAATGTTAAAATGGATGGAACTTGTTCAGAACGTGTATCTTAATTAGTAAGAGCGCTTTATTGTAATATTGTATGGAATTTAATTTTGATTTAGAAATCACATATAAAAATATTCATTTATTTATATTGAAGTAATACAAAGATTTAGTTGGTCATTTCTTAAAAGAGTATATGAAGTAGCAGTATTATAACCCCGAAATACATAAGTCTGGTACACATTTCATTAAAAACCAAAACTAAAATATTTACCAGCATGATCAATCCTCCACGTTTATTTATTCTATAAAAAGATACACACTCAACTACCCATAAAAAACCATTATAACTTCCTCAATACCACTTCCACCAGCATCCCCGCGCATAACACAAACGCAAACTACTTTCCTTTAAAATATTAATCTTTCCACCAAAGCATTCGAGCCCCGGAGAGAGACACAGTTTTTCTTTCCTCCAGACACGACCTTTAGCACAAGCGCGAGCGGCCCCCAAAATTGATTGCAAGCCGCGTCGTAGATAGCAAGCGGTGATCGATGCAGACGGATGAGGTCGGATTCGCCGGGACTGCACGTGGATAAACATAGGCCAGCGGCCCTCGAGTGTCGCGCTAGCAACACAAAAGTACGTTGGATGGCTCCTGCGGAGCGTCCGGATAAAAAAGTGAGGCGTTTGTATATTTGTCCCTCGTGTGTTTCTCGCGGGGGCAAGTCGGTCAATATTTTCTTTAATTTGCGAGTCGACGGAGAGAACGTATTTGTGTAAATAAGATGAATAAGAGCGACGGGGGGCTGTGGCGAGGGTGAGAGGTGCGACTTATTGGTTTGGCTGCGTAATGGCTTGGCGATGTTTGTTTGGGATGAAAAATATTCGTAATGTATCGTGAAGCAGTCTTTTTACAAAGTTATATAAAATTGTAAATTTTTCATTTTTTGGTTTTTATGGACAATAGATTTTTGAATTTGACTATTACATGTAATTCTCAAACATTTAAAAATCATGACAAAAACACGTTGAAATTTGCCAACTAATCGCCGTTTACTATATTAATTTCCGTCCGCCAGTCAAGTAGAAACGGTCTTTAACGGTCAGACGAGCGACGTAGTAACGTCCAAGTCAGCGGCAGACTCTAGCCCTGCCCTCCCTCAAAATTAACACGCAACCTCGACCACCATTTCAAAGCTCCCCTGCCATACACACGTGCGCTCCCACCACCACACACACACCCACACTTACGAGAAGAAAACGCACGCTCTCGTATTTATGCCCGGGCATTTGTATTCATTCCAAAACTAATTACCATATAATGGCAGAGCGGCTCGCGAAAAGGGGAAGTCCGTGCCCTCGACCTCTGCTCTCGCGTCCGCGCAATATTTCACGCAGCGCGACGCGCCGGCTCATTTTTTCAGCGCGCGCGCATATGGAAAGGAACGAAATTTACGAGTAGTCGCGGCTACACGCTGTTTGAATAAGCGACGAGCGCTGATTTTTTTTTAACCCGTCGGATCGAGTTATGCCGCGCGCGCGTTTCGTAACTTCGTTAGGGCTAGCGACGGGACGAGAGCGCGCGGTTGTCGACGCGACTTTGTGCGTATTTTTGTATTTATTTTTAGAGCTGCTGGTGATGAGGAGGGGAGGGTTAATTAGGTTTTAATTAGGCAAATGACTTTTTGAATGTGATTTTTGTACTTGACGAGGGGGAGATGGAGTGGTTTTAGGAGGAGGGATTTTGTTACGCGACGAAAATTAGATTATTTATGTTATTATGTAATTTGATAATGGCGTTGTTATGTGGATGGGAATGCGAGAGGCAAAAATGAACGTGGGTCTCGTACGGTTCTTTTTATAAATGTTGTTCTTTGCGTGATGAAAATTAGTGGAAAAATTATTAATTTTCTTTCACTTACTTTAGGTAATAAATACAAATTTTAATTTGAAACACTATAATTTTGTTTCAGAAATATACTTATTGATTTATTTTCAAAGAAAGTCCTCTAGTTCATGTGTACATGGATTCTTGAATTGCATGTATACTTATCAAAACCATGTTTGATATTATTATTGTTATTATTATCTTATTTAAAATTCTTTTTTAAAATCCATAATTACGCATATTTTTTATTATTTATGTTTTTGTACGTTGTGTAATAAATGTAACGTGTATGCACGTTATATTTTCAAATAATTTCAAAGATGCATTGTTTGTTTCAATTTTCCAAAGGAAAATATCATACAATTTTATTTTGCGTAACTTGCTTTAAAACTATTAACTTTCTACTAAACACTAGAAAGGAATGAAAAGTCCCCCTAAAATTTATCTAAATACACTTTCAAAGCATATCAAAAATCAATTTCAAAATTACCAACAATATAAAAGAGAAAGCACCCAACCCCCCAAACAACCCCCTCTCCCCTCACAAACAAACAAAAAAACATTTAACAGATCAATAATCGCATACTCACCGGTCAGATATTGTCGAAAAGTCGAGGTCCAGGTCCACTCGGGATTGCCGAGCCGCCTGGCGAAGAGACACTCGAGGTGGAGGATGCTCCCGGGAAAGACGGCTAGGGCGCCCGAGGGCTCGAACGCCGCCGAGCCCGTTGGGAGCCCGAACAGTATCGTCGGCGGCACGTCTTCTGCAACACACGAGCGTAACAGCGCACTTTAGAGACCAGTCCGATGCCTTGAGACACGGAGGGAGAGCTCCAACTTTTGCCTCCAAGTAGCGAGCTGCGCTTGGATTTGATCTTTCGACGTTGGGCTTGATACTTGAAATAATATTGATTAAATAGGGTTTTATTAATGTTAAATTACAATGTTTTCGCGATATTTTATTTAATATAGAATTTTTCAATATTCCTTAATGAAACATATATTTCCGATTCCTTAGTAAAGTGATCACCAGCATTGACATTAAAATAGCTTCGCTCGCATTTCAAAAAAATATTCTTTCAACTTAACCAATTAAACTCTCCCACCCCATCCCCCACCCCAACTCAAAAATCCTTGTTTAACTCTTCTGAAACGCGATCATCCACCCATCCTTCAAATTTACCGTCAAACGTTTTCCAGCCTCACAACAAAACCACCCTCGAACCGGTAAGCGAATAAAAGTGTACCTTTCAAAGTGTAACGAAAGTCACCGAGCCAAAGAGGCGTGCAGTTGCAAACTGACTCCAAAGCCCGTAGTGGGAATCGGCTCGCTCCACCGAGAAAAGAGTAAAGTGCAAAAGAGCACCGATGCGCCCTGACGTTCGAGCCATTGATGGCTGCTATGCGCTTCTCCCTTTTTTTTTACAAGTTCTCGTGCGCGTAAAGTCGCGGTGTATATAGCCGCGGCCGTATAACTTACACGCAGGGCCGTATGACTTGCCGTAAAAAAGCTGGATAAGTACGGGGCTGGGAGAGCTTCCAAAATAAAGCGAGATTGCAGCTCGTTTCGCGGGAATTTTTCGAGCTGCCTGAGTCTATCTACGGTGCTTTGAGCTCTTGGAATTTGGTAGTTTAATGTAGGTGGTTGGTGAGGGCATCGTTTTATTACAAGTTAATTCCTAGTTTCGACTGTAACCGATAATCTAGCCACCGTATTAAAATATTTACTCAAACCTCAGCCTAAATTAACACATCGACGATAAAATCTTACTGCCACGCTGCACATAGTTAACGGAACAAAAAAAGCAATTTCCCATCAACAACCGCCGCACCGCATTGAAAAAAAGCTCCCTCACTTTTTACCCATCACCAACTCTCCACCCTTCCGTCCCCCTCCCACCCTTATTAATGACCCAGCCCGACTCCTCAAACCTCTGGCTTCCTCCTCTTTTCCACAACGCGTGCAATTTCAACCCCGGCGCTCAATCCCGCATCTGGAATGCAAAACGCCCTCGAAAAAGGCACCCCTACGCGCTGAATATTTATCGCCGCGGTTTATCCCTTTACATCGGCGCAAGGCCGCGAGTATGAAAAAGTCTTTCTTTACTGCCACCTTCTGCATACTGTGATTCCGTAAGGAGACGACCGAGCTAGCAGTTCGAGCCCCTGGCTCGTCCATTAGTGGTGTGTGGGAGGTGAGGGTAGAGCGTCAGAGTCGGGGAGCAAGTAGAGGGAGCCATTATTCGCGGTTTGACTTCGGTTGGCTTAAATTTTGGTCATAGAGGGGAGCTTCCGAAGGCAGCGAGCGATCTATGAAGATGTTAATGCTCTGTACGTACGATTGAGTCTGAAAGGAGGATATTATAGACATTTGATAATTTTAATGTAAAAATGCGTTGTTGCACGGCTGTCTATGCGTGGAAGGTATAATTTAAATTCAAAGTAAAAGTTGTAGCTGCTTTTTACAACTTGCAGAGAAGCCTGCCCACTCTTTCTAATTCACAATCCAAGAGAAAAGCCGGAAAACAGAACGGCGGCAGTAGGCGAAAGCTAATGTTTCAAGGAGCAACCTCGGCTTTCTTTCCCTACAAGCCCTCAACAAAACAGCGGCTCCGTAACTCTGAGCGCACTCAAAGCACGCGTAAAGCCCGAGCCATTCAAGCTCAACGAGCACAGTGCACTCTCGCAAGCACATCATAATTCGTGCGTGCAACAGCGGAGTAGCCGGGCGCAAGAAAAATAACGTCTCAATGAGGCGGCAAAAGTGGAGCGCGCCCGGCTAAACAATCTACACACACGCTGAATGCAGCGAGCCCTGTCCGCCTCTGGGGAGAAAGGAGATGAACTTCCTCGCGTGCGCTCAGCCTTTTCAGGGCGCGCGTATTACTCGAGAGCGCGTGTAATATCAGGTGCGGGCCCGGGCTCCGACGCCAGAAGCTGCTCGCGCTTCTTCAAGGCGGGGAGGGCTGGCTGAAAGCCACGAAACACATCTCTTTATTTCGCGGCGCGCGCGAGCTTTATTAAAATTTCAAGAAAAACTGCATAGAAACGCCAGAAAAGGAGACTTTGATGCGCCCGCGAGAGGGAGGAGTGAGAGCCGGTGCAAGCGAGGTGGCTCTTTGAGCGAGCTTGTAGGAGGTTGCAGGTGGATTGAGAAGCGTAGACTCGGCGCTTATCGATTATGGTTTCGGAGAGTCTGGTGTTGGAATGTTTTTTCGTGTTTGCGGAAAATTGAACCGTGAGTTTTGGTAAGAGGATGATTCGAGTATTAGCTTTTCGGGTATTTTCGTGAAATAGTTGTTATATATAAAGCCGGTTGGAGTTATTAAATAATTGATTCACTCTTTTTAGTGGAGATAGATAATTTGTTTGAATTTACACGTATATTTCTAATTGATTTAAACTAGTTCTATTAAATTTATACTAAAATTAATACTAAATCATCTAACATTGAAATCTTTATTAAAATATATAATAATCAATGATATAAAATTTTTCCACTGCGCATCTAACCCACTTTAAAATTCACAATATTTCACTTCAAAATGTAATTACTTCCCGTCACCGACAATAATAATTACACCCACACTAAACCCACTATTCCTCAATCCGAATCAGTCTTATTTATTCATCCATTACCCATCCCCCGAGCGTAAGAACTACTCAGCCCACGTAACGCTATTCATCACAATCGCAAATCCGCACACAGAGCGCAAGTGCAACTGATTGCGCGCGACGATTCAGCGACGTCCTCAGCCACGCGTGTAGCTTCATCAAACTGTGAGCCGTGCATATACAGCTATACCTATGCAACAGCAAGCCGGCGTTTGCATTTCCACGCCCATATACGCATGGACACACGTGTGCACGGAACCGCAGCGACGAGGTCTGCTCCCTCGCTACCCTCCCGTATACGTGGCTGGAAAATAAAGGGACGAAAGAGCGCGCCGTCGAAGAATGTCCCTTACAGTGATGCCGGAGGTATCCGTCGCGCGAGCTTCGCGTGCCTCTTGCGCTCTTTTCTCCTTATGCTGGGGTATGGGAGGTTGCCGCCTTTTAGGCTGGGAAAGAGTGATGTGAGGCTATGTATGGGAGTGTGGCGAGTTGCTGGATTGTTTAAATGCAGAAGATGAGGACAAAATGCCTGTTATATGAGGTAGGGCCGTAAAGTTGAAATTTGTTGTCTTTATGTAAATGGCGTTATTTATTTTAAGAATGTTAAAATTGTGCTACATATTTATTATCATTATTTGAATCACAATAAAATTTGCTTTATTTAAGAAAAAATATGTGTACAAAGTACATATTTAATGAAAACATAATAGAGTTGAAAGCACAGTAAAATAACTTTTGCGACTAATAAAGCAGTAAAAGCTGGCAAAAGGGAAAGAGGCAAGTAAGTACAGCACAGAGATTTTCCAGGTAAAGACACGTGGAGATTCTAGGGATTTGTACTTTCGCTTTTACCCCGCATTCCTCGTTTTTTCTCGACTTCCTCCTCATCCTCTGTCGAAACTTTACGTAAAAGAGATACATCGAAAGCCGAAGAATTTTCGCAAATTCCAGAGAAAGAAGATCGGAATTATCAGCATTCCTGGAATATTTAACGTCGATTCGTCAAGCGATTCCGTATTTACCGGTAGACTGAGCTGGAATTTTTACGGTAGTTCGTTCTCTTTCAGAGGGATTCTTCCATTAATTGTAATGTGCGAATTAAAGGGTTAAATTCCAGACAAAGGACCTAATATCAGAGACGATTGCAGAGACAAGTGGGAGTTAACGAATTTCGATGAGCCCGAATATGTAAAGCGAAAAGATTTGCGTTTCTATCAATTAATTTTTTCCACGTTCAATATCGGAAAAGACCATAGGGTATTATCAAATTTTCTCTCATTACTGTAATATTAATTCTTTTCTTATTTTCAAACTTGAATCAGTCTAACACCTTTTTCCCTTGTCTCCAACACCCACTATAGTTCAGAAAAACCGTATAAACGTAATGGTGCGTCGAATAAACGGAAAAAAGATCCCTCCATCCTCGTAGCAGGTAAAGCCAAGACGAAGGTCCATCTGGCTAAGGATGGTCAAAAAGGCCAAATAAATGCTCGTTAGTTAAATAGACTCGCGTGCTTCTGGCATCCACGCCGAATTAGACGCCTCGTACGTGACGTTATTTTACGAAACGGATGAGCGAAAAAAAGGGAAGACGGCACGAGGGGATGTAAAAGGGTCGTGCGACGCGTGATGTACAGGTAGATGAAGGAAGAGGTACGAGGGTGTCGTTTTTTTATTCTTTACCGTTTTTCGTTGATTCTGGACGAAAGTTAATTCGTTCAGCTTTTTTGTACACACAGTTGAAGGGCGGAAAGGGAGCGTAGTAGGTTTCGTGCGTTGTTTTGAAGGTTGTTGGTGAGCAAAAAGAGAGGCTTAGATAAGACAGATGCCGGCTTAGCTGTTAGTTAAGGAGTTAAATAAATATTAGGAGGCGAGGTTTAATAGTGAGATTAATAAAGTTTTATTTGCAGAGCTGCGCTACTTATAAGGTTTATTTGAAAGAATATTTTGTTAATTAATGTAAAGCAGATTTACATCGGCAGGGTTACATTAGATTATTTTATGTGAAATTAGATTACGAAATAAATAATTGATATTTCTCTAGTCTTGAATTTTTAGTTATTTTTAATATTTGACTCTCACAAATTATTTTTATAACAATCTATTTTCAAGTTAATCCAAAAATTATTAGTATGCCCCTTCTTTCTTTTAGAGTAATAATTACTATTAAAGTCATATCTCTCAAACTTATCTGTATACAGAAATAAGAGAGGTAGGCTTCAAGTTCATATTATAATTTTTTAGCTGGTGTGCCTTGTAACGCCATGGTATCTCAGTGATTTTAATTTTAGGTTGCAAAGGCAAACTGAATTCATTAATAATTTTTACAAATTACTTCAGCAAATCGAAGGATTAGGCTACTTTATTTACATAATTGTATATTTTATACATATAATGGCTCATTCTAAACGTCCGACAGATTTAGTTTTTATATAGACACTAGATGGCGCTTTATTATAAAAATTCTTAATCCACAATGACTTTCAATTATTGGAGTGTACTAAAGGAAGAGAACTAATGTGCCAAAATTACTAAGCTATATTATTTGATCAAAATTCACATCTGGAACCTTTTATTTTTATCACTCATCAGACTCGCGATCAAAGATCGAAACCACTTCCCGATAGAATCCCTTATAATGTAACTCCTCCCACAAAATCAAGACTTTCAAACTTAACGTCCTGTTCACTCAGAAATCTTCCAATTTTCACCAAAACGATACTCACCGGTGTAATTAGAGAGCGCAGTGGTAGGTATGCAGGAGGGCAGCTGACCGTTCCACACACCGTTGCGGCAATGCAGCACCGGATCGCCGATGAGCTTATACTTGCCGATCTCGCGGCATCGCACCGTCACGCGCTCGCTATGCGGCACCGTGATCTTATCCACCTGCGAATAACAAAAGAAGGAAATTGAGAAAACGTGTACGGCACGCTAGGGGAATGCGAGAGAGGCTTGGAAGAGTACATAGGGGAGTTCGCGAAGAGTAACTTTTATTTCGACGCGTAGCTAGTGGTACTGAATGTGAATGACTCTCGGCTAGTGCGCGTGGTTCTAGAAGATCGTTAAGGTGCTGAGAAAGTTGATTAATTTTTAAGAAATTGTAAATGTTTAGTGATTTCTTATTTATAGTTATTTTTTTAATTATTATATTATTTTTTGTTTGCTTATTACTATAACGGCATATATTATTGTATGCACAATGCGATACAAATGGTATAAGTAGCCCTTTATTATATGACATATGTTAGTGCTCAAGCATATCTCGCTGTAAAAAATTTTTTAATTTTTACGGCAGTTAAATTAGAAAATAAAAAATAATGAAAATATAAAAACTGTAGTTGTTAAACCCACGTGGAAATAATCTTTCAGGATTGTATACAATCATTGTATAATATTTGTGCTGTAAAGCTATATGCTCGAGCAACAGTTTTTTAATAATCATTGTGTCGTCAATTTTCAGCGGAGTGTTGCTGCTGGTCGATTTGACAAAAACATCGGATCCTCTATAGAGGATTAACATTGACTGTTGAGTATCTTCTGAATATATTCAGAAGATACTCGAATTGATAATGTCGAGTACCTCCTGGAAAGTGGTTTCGACGCTAATTCGAGATCGAACTAGGTATGACTCCACTCCATCATTCCGTGAAGGCGAACACAACATTGACTGTTGAGTATCTTCTGAATATATTCAGATGATATTTTTAGATAGCACGACCCTTCGAACATCATTAGTAGAGAGGTAGTGAAATATTTTAACGACAAAGACTTAAGCATATTGAAGGGTGATGGGTAAAGACATGAATCATTTTAGTAATCAGCATTTAAAAGAATGTTGGAGCCTCTTAAATCTTGACCTTCTTTCTAGTCCTAATAACCACAAGCACCAAGATTCTTTATACAATTTTTATATATTCATTTTCAATTACGAAACTTAAACAATTTTTTTAAATCCAGTAAATAAATATATAGCATTAAATGTACAATCTAAGATAGATAGATAGATATATAGATAAGTTTATTGCACACCTTAGTACAAATATAATACAATTTTTAGATATAATTATAAATTAGTCTTATGTCGCCATGCCCAAAAATAATGCGTGCTGATATAATTAAATATATTTATGTATCTATAACGTACTAATTATTATATTGTTATGTTAAATAAATAAAATAAAAAATTTAATAAAACTATAGCATTTTGTAATTATTTTAACTTCAAGAAAATTATAATCTGTTACATAAGTTGTTTATCATTTTATTCTTATAAGGCAAAGAACGTGGCAGTACATGATATTTAAGTAAAATAATTTGACTTTGAAGTTGCCAAAAAATTAAATTTTATATCAATCTAATCTTAAAATCACTACTTTGACATGATTTTTTGACTCTCGTGGTATGGCAAAGTTTATTAATCTCTTGAGATATTTTTCGCTGAAGCGACGTGAAAGAGAAAACTCAAACGACATAAAATCCAGCTTATATACGAGTATCGAACTATATTTTATACAGGGAGAGCCCAAAATTGTGACAATTTTGAGATTGAAGTGGTATAACAATTATTCCGTGGTTTTTTAAAATTCAATTTCGGAATAATTACTAATACGAAACTTTATTTACTTAAAGCGTCAAAGTTATTTTTAGTTAATTAATCGATCAACATAGTACTTTATTGATATTAATTGTCGATATTAAAATTTTGTTGTATGCAAGAAATTCAATATTTATCATCTGTAACTCCTGCAAGTCTCGCAAAATATGATTATTATAACAGTCTACGTAACATTCACCAAAAGCGAATTGCCAACTTTCTTCCAATAAAAAAATAAAAAAAAAATAATAACTTATTCCCGAAACTCCAAACTCTCAAAACTATTACCGTACCAAATGACAAAGGATCAATTTTCCATCGTTCAGCTCTCAGAAAACTCGCCGCTCGTAAAAAAGCAGCCTCAAAAGACGCCGACAGCCCGCGCCTGTCCAAGTTTTTGGCGAATCGCTCATGCGCGCGATTGCTCGAGCCAAGAGCGATTTTTGCGAGGAAAACTTTCCGAATGCGCGCTCGCCGAACGTATGATTTCGCGATCTCTCGCAAATATTCCGCGCGTGCAGCGCCAAAAGACGTCCAAGTCGTGATCGGAATGCACCTTTCGCTTGCTCCTTTGTGTGCCGGCTACGCGGGATGCAGCTTTTTTCGTGTCGCGGGATTTCGATATTCCGAACCCGCGGGCTTCTTAGCGCTTTAAAGCGGCCTTTAAATTCCAGTGCGCTTGGGGAATGATTTCGCGGAGCGCGAACTTGAATACTTTATGCTATGGGTGAATGGCTGAGCGAGTTGGAGTAATCGAGCTTTTCGAGGAGCGTTGATTTGAATTTGATTAATTTAATCATTCTTGCGTTTGTCTATTTCAAAGTAGAAAATTTCGAAATCAACCAACGCCCTAGATATAATACATTTGATTGAATGTGATTTTATGATACATATATCCTCACCAAAATTAAATGCAAATATCAAGTTCAAGCACATGTTAACAATATTTTATGATATTAGTGCGTGTAAAATTGCATGTTTAAAAATTTCATAATATTGATGTTATATGTTAATAAAAAAAGCAATTGAATTGTAATATCTTTAACACTCTATCGAGGTATCATCTTTTTTAGCACTCATATGAGTTATCTTGTTTCTTAGCACCCAGGAGACCAAATGACAAAGGATCAATTTTATAATCTAAGATATTTATAATCTAGGTATATGTGTAAAATAGAAGTACCAACGGACATATTTCTATTTCTATCTATATATATATGTCTATTTTTATAGTTAAATTTTTATTAAATCTATACTCAAAATTTTGAATTGTTAAAGTTTATTTCAATGTTATGCCAAAAAAAGGAACTATGAATCAACTTTCTACAGTTTTAGCTTCTGATGAAAAACAATAAAAATTGATACATTACAGTTTTTATTAAACTCATGATTAAATTATTAAATTGTTAATAGCTTAAAATGAATTTCACTTTTTTACTAAAATTATTTTCAATTTACATTTTTTAATTTATTAAATAAATAATTTGATTATACTAATAGAGCTTTGTAAATGACATAGTAAAGTAAATTAGTGAACTAATAGCTTAATACGCTATTAATTTTCAGAAGTTAAATTTTATATCACCATTACATGAACAAAGCTCAATTCCATAATAATTGCCCTTGTCAAACATTACTCAATTTTCAAACTAATTAAATCATCTCACCGCAATCAAATCCTCCCCTCAAATCAAAACACCTCCCAACCAAAAGGAAAAAAATCTTCCACCTCCAACATCTTACTCTCAAGCCTCCCACGTGGGCATAGACCCTTAAAAAATGAAAAACTCCCTACTTAATTATTTGATCCACCACGAGGGTGCCGAGGAATTCCCCAGGCGGCAATATAAGACAGCGCGGCAGACTTCGGGGAAGTTCAACCTTTGTGAAGCGGCGCGCCGCCTCGGGGTATCCTGCGCGTTGTAGCTTCCACGCAAGGTGGAATTTCGCGTAGCTGTCGCAAGGAACGCGCGATTCTTCCGATAAGATTATAATGCGTGCCTTACGCGCCTTGATTCATGGAGGGTGCAAGTTGTGTATGTTTCTTGAGGCATTTCGTGATGGTGTTTTGGGGGTGGGGTCGAGTTTGAGAAGGTAGAGGAAGAATTTAATTAGTTAGGCCTAATCTTTGAGATTTTGGTACGTCCTAGCTATGTCCTAATTGAGATATATTTCATTTTTTATCCTGGATGTTGGAAAAATATGTTCAATGAGAAGTAGTAACTAGTATTAATGAATAAATTTATAATTTAAATTTAATTTTGACACTCATTTAACTATTATTTATTTTGGAAAGAAGTGAATTTATTGATCACCGCGAACTAGAAAAAGTTTAAACTCAAAGACTCTGTGAGGTGTACTATTTTAAGTTTATAGTCCCTT